>VWZL01004917.1:0-65552 GCA_013396915.1 Stercorarius parasiticus
ATCTGCTGGCTCCTCCTATTTATGCCCTCATCATTCCTCGCAACTGGGGAATGAATGAACCTTTGTCATCGTGACGCTATTGCTTTTACACTGTGAAACATATTAATACCAATCACTAAAGCATCTAAGGCACACTTTAAAGTCCCACTGAATTTAAGAACATGCTTAATTCAAATAGGGTGAACTTTCAGATTATGCGTACGTCCTTTTGCTGCATTAGCACAAAGGAACGATTACGACATTCTCACAAGATGACCTCATCTTTCTGCCCGTGTCCAGTCTGTTTTTCAGCTCAGCATGCTTTAACTTCCTACTCTGATCTTTGTCTTCAATTTCTATATGCTTACTCGTACTCTTTTTTGGATGGCTGGTGTAACTCAGGAGAATTTGAATGCTTTGAGGAAATTGCCATTCTGATGTCAATAATTCCTACTACTTTTCAAATTCTTTATAAATTGAACAAAATTCTGACAACCTTTGCACCCTGCACCTCAAAAAATAAATGTTTTTTATACCTCATAATGTAACTGTACTTTGTAAAGCAGGATTGTGTAAGATCTACAAAAGATGTACAATGCTCCAGTATTCCGCCTTATATCTTAGCAGGATTTTTTTACTAACGTCTTTCAGTGTAACTAATGTCACTTCAGTGCCTTACTCATGCGTTGCCGGCATAACAGCCCTTTCCCCGTCTATCTGTTCACTATCCGGTTTTCCTTTCTCAATATGTTTTCCTACATTATTGATGAAAATTTCCTTCTGGTTTCTGGCCATTGCTCCTTGTCTGCTTTGTCTTCTGTGTCTGTAACAGAGAGTCTTCCAGCTGACCAGCCTCTGAGTCCATGACGCCATAGCAAAAGAAAGACTGCTTCCTCCAGCAGCGGGCAATTTGGGACAGGCAACAGGGACACTCAGTACCTTCGAGGTACAGTAAAAGTCTTCAAAATTGTGTTTTAAATTGGGAAAATTGAACTCCTGTCTCGTCATCATGAAACTTGTTCTTTGTATTCAGTCTTTTAAAAGTTTCTCCAACTTGGGAGCTAGAACTGTGAATCACCTTGCACATCCAATACTGGCTTTAACATCGTATATATGAGTTCTTTTT
This sequence comes from Stercorarius parasiticus, assembly GCA_013396915.1. Lineage (NCBI taxonomy): Eukaryota > Metazoa > Chordata > Aves > Charadriiformes > Stercorariidae > Stercorarius > Stercorarius parasiticus. Next base: position 1,106 of record VWZL01004917.1, read on the forward strand.
GATATATGCAAGAGAAGGAGAGGAGGACTGCTTTGGTTTCATTCCCAGTCACACCATGTGTAAATATGGAGAGTTCCTATTTACCCAAATATACTATTTCCTAATACTCCAAATTTCATTTTTTCCCCCCAAGCCCGTGCTTATTTAGCAGTCCAAATTTTCTTTTTTTAAAGGCTGTACTTATACATAGAACTCACTGGCCTAACCCTTTTAGGTTGAATTTGAGTAGATAAGTCAGAGGTTGATTTTTTCGGTCCTTAACAAACCTAAATGAATTTTACACTTTGTAAAACTATTCATATCCTGTTAAATATTTTCTGAAATGTTTAGAATGGCATTAGCAGTTCTGGAAATGCCTTATTTTGAACGCCTTCTGAATGCTTTGCCTTAAGTGATTCTGTTCCTTTATTCTAACCAGTTACCGATCACAATGCTGGCCTTTCTGTTTGATTTACCAACTGACATGCTAAAACTTGCTCCAGTACTTTTATTTCCGCAGCATGTTTTTCTGTCCTGTACAGTATCTTCATTACTGCCTGATATTCCTAAGTTCATTACTACATAAGCCAGCTATGTTAAAACAGTGTGATTATATTTTTGGAAGCAAAGAAAAAGAGCATCAAGTACATTAGTGAAATACTTCATAATGACCTCTGTTATGCTTCTTTTGGATCCATTAAAACTGTTCGTGCATGGTAAGTGCCATAATCATAGAGTAATAGGCAGCCTGTGGTAGCCCGGAGTGTGTTTGATGCTAAAAAAATTAATTTGCAGGTGTCCTTGAACCCTGACTGCTTGTTGCTGATGGTGCTAAGTAGTGCTTGACTGAAGCGTCCATCTGTTGTTCGTGTCTATAACGTCGATATTCGAGCAGTGCTTAGGAGCACTTACTCTTGCTCTCTTAATGTAAGATGGTAGTGAGAGCGTGAGAAGTTTTAGCAGTTCGCATCTGCTGCAGTAAAAAGGAAATGTTTGACTTTCTGCCCAGCGCTGCTAAATACAGAAACTTGGAAAATAGGAATGTAAAAATACCCTTTCCCTTGAAAATGCTCTGTGATGCTATTTCCCAGGATATATGGGTTGATTTTTGGTTTTAATAACGTGGAGATGGGAAATTTTTTTTGTGCTAAAATATACGGGTGTCAGAATTAATTTTTTAATTTAGTCAGATGTAAATTGTAACTAGGAAGTCCAAAGACTTGGATAACTTCCCAGAGATCCAGCAGTTAGAGAGTGCCATAATGGTACTTTGATCTTAGCTTGTGTTCCCTATTTTCTTACCTCACAAAAATTTGGTGAGCATGTCTTTTTAGAACTTTTAAAAGCTGAATGTTATACATATCCTAAGTAATACCTTATGCTGCTTAATACAGTAAGCAAAAATTACATTTCCATGGTCTTCGGCCTCAGTTCAGCAAAACACTGGAGTTGCTATTTAACTTGATTCGCATGATAAAAGCCTCTCTGTATCAAATAAAGAGTAAGGGTAAGGTGTATTGAGGGAAGGCACGGTGACAATTATGTCTGACTCAACTCTGCATTTCAGCTATAGTTATTAAACTTTAATGAAATATTTCAGAAAAATTATTGAAATAGTTTAATTAATTTTAAACATTTGTGAGTCACTCTGTAGTCACATGTCATAAAGCTGGGTGAGCGTGGTGGTCCGGTGTCAACCGTGCCACCCATCACTGGGAAGGGCCACTAAATTCCCCGTAAGCATGGTAGAAATGCCGCAGTCTGGTTAAAGGGCAACTGAGAATAACTTGAACCGTCCGGAAGTGTTCAGATCCTGCCCATGCACCAGGTTTTTGTGTCTTTTGTTTTCTAATCCTGTTCAAACCCTGTAGGTGTCTATAACTTTTTAGAGCTGAAGTGCTCGGTCTGCTCGCAGCTATTTGGCATGCGATAGAGGTGATGGCTGCACGCATTGTTTGGGGATGAGGTTAGGACCGTGGCAAAAAGCTGTCACGGAGTTATACATCGTTTTTTGTCTGTATTTCTTCGAGCCTCAAAACTAAGTCAGGAAACTTATAGCATTTAACCATTCATCATTTCTGAAGGTCTGAGCTCATATCAGTCACAAAATTCTTTGTTTTGACTTCTGTGCATTGTGGGTGTGTTCAAAAACCTCCAATATGGCAGAAAGGATCGTCTTTGTTGGGAGGATCTACAGACCGGGATAGTAATGCCACAGGAGCACGAGTAGCCGCTCTCCTTGCCTAATGCCTGGCTGTTTGGTGCTACCTTTGTTTTTTATAGCAAACAACCTTTGGCAGAATAAAGTTGGCGGCTACGTGGTAGTATACACATATACTATAAATAGCACCGTTCTTTTAGTTGCTCATTAGTAATTTCCTGCACGGTGGATGCAGCATTCGGACGAGACTAAGGCACATAAATCTGACTCTGGTCACTCACTTTATTAGGATAGGAAAAATCCTGAGTATGTTGCAGCAGAAATTCAGCCTAATGCAAGTAGCAGCTGAAAGTGTTCTTTAAAGTCCACAGAGATTTGGCTATATTTGAACAATTTTGGGGGGATCAGAGCACTATGTAGTCTGAAAGCAAAGGCAAAGTATATGAGTGCCTTCATTGTTGGCCCAGATGGCATGACTTAATTAAATAAAATATCTGTGCTGCTTATGTGTTGATGTCTGACACTAGCCCTGGGCCAGGCTTGCAAATAACTGTGGTTTGCTAACGTGTGGCTTTTCAAACAAAATCTGTATTAGCGCTCATGAACCGTGAGCAGTAATGTGGCCTGGGCTTGAGGCACAAGGTGGGTACTGAGCGATGAACAGAGCGAGGCTTGAAGGAGGAATTCAGCAGCCTTTAGGAGACGGTACATTTGGGATGGAATGTACTTACCCTGAAATCCTAGAAATCAGCCTGATGAAAAAAAAAAGAGCATCTCTGGTAATTGTTTTTAACTTCTTTCAGGTGTACTAAGACCTCGGTTGCCAGCTCTTCTGTTTCAGTGGGGAGCACAGGATGAAGAGAAGGGTGGGAAGAAGCTGACCTTGTCTTTCGGCGGTCTCAGCGCCAAGGTGGGAGGCTGGGGAGGGCTCAAAGGTGCCACCAAGGCACCCTTCCACCTCCAGGTGCCAGGATCGCCTCAGACTCCTGATTTCACTGTGCCACCACAGCTGCCAGCAGGACACTGCTGTTGCTTTCCGGGGTTGGTGAGGGACTGCTAGGAGTTCTTCACTGGGGGCTGCTGAGGGAATTGCTCTGCTCTACAGCAATAAAATGTCTTCTTCCCTACAGTGCCAGTCCTCGTCTCTGTAGCCCCTGCTCACCACCAGAATTTGGGTGAAGGATACCCAGGGAAGCAGAGTCTTGAGACTGCCAAAGTGATGGTGTTTTTTCCTCCATTCCCCCAGTGGTAAATATCGACGTTCTACTTTCAGCTATAATGTGTGAAGTTACTGTGAAAAGATGCTGTCTGAGGAGCAAAAACAGACAGCGTATTCATGTCTAGACTAAAGCATGTGCAAGTTTCCAGGTTGGAAAAAAGGTCCAAAGAAAAGTGCTGAAAGAAGACTAAGTACAAGTTACCCCTGCCACCTGCAGCTGTTTGAGAACATGAATGATGTAGCTAGAGCAGGAGGAGGTGGGAAGAAGCCCGTGGGGGGCAGGTAGAAGAATGGGCAGATGAAGTGAGTCACCACAGACAGCAACTGGTACCCAGCTGTGGTTGCCGGAGAGGTTTGTTTTTCTATGCATGAACGTATCTATGTTTTTCTTAGAGCAAATAATTTTAGGTAATAAATGGAGTTGTAATCTTGAGTTAGTAGAGATACATTGGCTGTTACTTGACTAGCTTTTGGCTTTGCAAATGAAGCTTGTATCAGGCGCACATCTTTGCAATCAAAAGTTGTGGGGAAAAAAGTCCTTTACGTTCAGTTTGGTTTTTTCCACATTTTGATTTCCTTCATATGAATTCCAAGAAAGGCTTTATCTTTCAATTCAGTCTGCAAAACTGAAACTTGGCCTATCAGTGCTTGTAGATGTAGCCTTGCAAACTGAAGCACAAGCATATTCATGATTCAGAATGGTTCTTCTTGCTAATGGATCTGACCTAAATACTTCTAATATTTGCCAGGTGGTTTTCCATATCTCTTGGGGAATACGTGTAGGCAGATATCAGACCTACCCAAACTGAGTTAAAAGCCGAAAAACACCCTTCCAATGAAAGTAATCTAATTTAAAGTGCTGGTGCAGGTTGTTTCAAGGGCATCCTTAAGGGATGTATCTGAATTTTAATACCTACTTAAAAATCGTATTTTCATTTTTTGAAATTTCATTTCACCTTTCATTAAGCAGAGATGATTGCCATCATGCCATTTGGAAACTGAGGCATCGTTCTTTGGTACTCTAGCATTTATATAACTTCTAAAGAATATTGAAAAATCTGGAATATTTCATGCTGCGGTACGTTTCCCTTTTAAACTACTAATGCCCTTTTATTCAGACAAATAAATTAATATCTGGTCACATTTTGCAGCCGACAAAGAAATAAAGCAGCAAATCTTCAGCTGGGCGAGACAAAAGCATTTGTGATGGGTTTTCCTGCTCTCTTTCTAGCCTTGCCCATTTTCAGTGAGGGTGACTTGGATTGCTGTGTCTCATCCAGTAAAGCCTGGGAACATGTACCGAGCTTAACATGTTTGCCCAAGTTGCATTTACTCAAATATAATTTAACTCTAGACTTAAAAGACTGTTAAAGGTTTTTTTTTTTTAAACAATATACTTCTAACCTTCAAATCAATTAAGGAAGAAATGCGTTATGCTTCAGTGCTCAAACTATGTGGATTAAAAAGAAATTCTGACACAGAGGAAAGCACGCAAGTGAAGGCTACCCTGAGGCAGCCTTAAAATAAAAGCTGACAAGTCAATGCATACTTTCTTGCTTACTAATTTACTTTTTTCAACGAAAAGGTGAACCGATCATGGCAACTCCCTCATCACATAGCACACATGGATAATCTTGTGAATAAAATAAAATATGCCTTGCCCTCCTGCACTTTTTCTCAACTCTGGTTCCTGAAAAATTGAGTAATGAAGTGTTTTATAGCAGTGCATATCTCTGCATTCTGAGTCAATGGCAGTAAAATGAAATCTAGTTTAGCAATATCGAAGAGGCAGTGCAAGAATCCTATAGTGATGTGTGCTATACATAAGAGCATACTATACTGAAGATGTAATAGTAGCATCTCTAAGTATCCTATAAATAATTAAAAAGAGGTCTGTACATACACAAGTTTATCCTTTTTTTCCATCTGAGTTGGTTTGCTTCCCTCTGTCCCTGTCATCCTTTTCTGACGAGTACAACTACAACATTCACCATTTCACTCTAGTCCCAATAATATTAAAAGCTTGTGAAAGGAGAACACCAGTGGGGTTTTATGTGGATTGGTAGTCACTTATTCTTCCATTTAAGTATGTAGATAGTGTTACTCTGCTCATTTTGAAAGTTAAAGAGAAAATAAACGGCTGAAATAATAAAAGTAGATTGCTAGCAGCAACCCCCTGTGCTTTACATTTTATAATATCGAATTTGTAATGTAATATTGCATAATCCAGCTGAGCCAGAATAGTACCTTGTTTCTGCTCTGAGTCTTTGACTATGATTCTAACACTGTCATAGCTCTTGGTGTCTTTTCTGCCTAACAAAGAACAAGCAAGATACCGTGAGACTGTTCTGGGCTTTTTTTTTGCAGGGAAAGAACCTACCAGCATCAGATGCAGAGCATCAGGGTACCAGAAGGCACTTGTCTACTTCTCCTGAAGACCAGTGCATTTCTAAAACAATTCTGCCCAAAGGTTTTGCAGTCTGGAAACCCAGTCTCTGAACACATTAACTGGCTTTTTTGTTTTCTCTCTTTCTTTTTTTTTTTTCCTGGAAATCTCAATGTAGTATGGTACAGTTCTTTTTCTTTAAGTACTGAGGGGTGGAGACTAGCTGCCAAAATCACTGAGCTGCTGTTTCATGTGTAGTCATCTCCAGAATTTTGTCAGCAAAAAGGTAGATTTCATCATGCCTCTGAGGCGTGTTGTCCATGACACTGAGCTACAAAGGTCTTCAAGGATTCAGCAAGTGAGGGGAGGTGTTACACTGCATGTAAGTGGTAGAGAAAGAATTATGCAAAGTTTGGGAAGGTTTGGGATTTTTTGCCTGGTTAGCTTTGATACCTAGTAAGGAATATTGAAATGAGGCCCAACATTAACGAGAAGTTGGTTGTAGATGAGTAGTAATGAGCAACCAGAAGCTTGCAGCACAAGAAGAACACAGCAGATGAGAAATAGAAGCACTGAACACAGAATTTGTTTTCATGTTTTAGACTAAAGCACTAATGAAAATACTTGCAATTTGGTTAACAGGGTAGCACCTCAGATTTGGGCCTGCTGCAAGGACGCAGTTGTAGACCATGTAGCTGGATTACAGCTCATCTGTCCCAGCCCAGGTCCGTGTGTCCCGAGAGCAGTGTCACTGCGGGAGCACTGGGTCTGGGGTGGACTGTGCAAACCCTATGCACTGGACATTGCTATGGGCACAAGCACACCAACCCCATGAATGCTGTAGGCCTGGGGATGACTGGCTGGGGAGCTGCTGATGGAAAAGGCCCTGGGGGTGTTGGTCGACAGCTGGCTGAATATGAGCCAGCAGTGTGCCCAGGTGGCCAAGAAGGCCAACAGCATCCTGGCCTGTGTCAGGAACAGCATGGTGAGTAGGACAAGGGAAGTGATCGTCCCCCTGTGCTCGGCACTGGTGAGGCCCCACCTGGAGTGCTGTGTCCAGTTTTGGGCCCCTTGCCACAGGAAAGACACTGAGGTGCTGGAGCGTGCCCAGAGAAGGGCAACGGAGCCGGTGAGGGGTCTGGAGCACAAATCTTGTGAGGAGCGGCTGAGGGAGCTGGGGGTGTTCAGCCTGGAGAAAAGGAGGCTGAGGGGAGACCTTCTCGCTCTCTACAGCTCCCTGAAAGGAGGGGGTAGCCAGGGGGGGTCGGTCTCTTCTCCCAAGGAACAGGCGATGGGACAAGAGGAAGCGGCCTCAAGTTGTGCCAGGGGAGGTTTAGCATGGATATTAGGAAACATTTCTTCCCCAAAATGGTTGTCAAGCATTGGAAGAGGCTGCCCAGGGCAGTGGTGGAGTCGCCATCCCTGGAGGGATTTAAAAGCCGGGCAGACGTGGTGCTGAGGGACGTGGGTTAGTGGTGGTTTTGGCAGCGTTAGGTTGATGGTTGGACTCAATGATCTGAAAGGTCCCTTCCAACCTGGACGATTCTATGATTCTATAACTAGTAAAATTAAAGTGGGTTTGCACTCGATGAAAGCAAGCTTAGATGTGTTGCAGTTGCACAGTTTATTTCAGCATGGACATGGGAACCACTGCTTTTAAGGCTGGTTTGTTCAGCCAGCTCTGAGGTGGCTTATCTATTTGTGAGCAGCTTGTGATAGTCTTCCTTTTTATTAACCTCCAGAACAAGCTTTATTGACTGTGATGGATCTTTTTGCCTTCTTCAGAGTAAATAAGGCTATCTCAGTTAGACCCATACTGACAGAAGTTATTAAAGCCCTTCTTAAGCTTTAACAGGCCTGGTGGGGACTCTTTCTGTTTTCTTTTTAGCTGCCAGCTTTGCCCTGGCAATGACATTTTAATCACATATACCCACCAACGCCACCGCCTTGTTTAGCCAGACCAAGAGGCTACAGCTCTGGTCATTATATTCACTGCTCTTCACAATAAAACATTTGTACTCAAGCTGTCAGTAAATGTTTCTATTTAACTAGTGATTTAGTGTCCTGGATTATGCTGAAAATACTTTGAACTGATGGTTTTCTGAAAAGGCCAAACCGCTTCTTATATTGCATCCAGTATTACTTCGAATACACTGGGAAGACTTATCCAGCACTGAATGCTTCTGCAGACTTCTAATCATACGTTGGGAACAAATTCAGAGAATGAAAAATTTCTTTGAAAGTCCTCAAAGTTCTCACACTTGAGGGAAGGCGAAGTAGAATTTGTTATCCTTCCCTAGGATTAACAGTGCCCTTAATACCAATGGATTTCCCGATGTAAAAGCAAGGAGACTCTGTCCCTTAGCAGGTATTTCCTTGCTTCTTAGGATACATTTTCCAAGTGATTTGTGGAGTTTTCACAATGTGCTTTCCATTAATCTTGGGATGAGTGTTGTGCAAATCCCTAGTCAGCACTTGCAATATCTACCAATTACTTTTTAAAAGCACAGGATTCTTAGTACCTAGAGCTGTACTGCTTGGTACAAAATCACTTATTTTGCTAGTTGTGTTAATTCTCAGAAAAGAGATCCCAAAATATTTATACAAAGTAGTATTTTATTACCATTTACCACCACCCTCCCAAACAACAACAATAAAAAAAGCAAAAATAAATATTCCCATCTCTTCTAAAATAGGATGGGTAAGGTGGGCATCTAGTTTTGGGAGTCCCTTTTCCTCCAGAAATATACTGGATTTTATCTCCTGGGAGGTCTGTCCCACTCCACTCACTGCAGCATACTCAGGATCATTTGCTCTTTATAAAAATATACAGATTCGTCCAAACTCTACAGGAGCAGCTTCTAGTGTGAAGCAACATAGAAGTGCAAAGTGCATCTTTTAACGATTGACTGTTGAAGGTTATACTTTGATACTGTTGATATTCTTTAGAGCTAAATAGTCTGCAAATTATTGTGGTTTTTTGAAGGGGAATTGTTGTCATTAGCAAAGTATTGCTGGGAGCCAGGTTTTCTGACTCTGAAGACGCCATTAAAATGAAGATGCTGCTAAGGTGTGAAAGTATCAGAAAGTCCCAGTTTTAGGTGTGTGAGAGAATAAACCCAAACTGTCAAAAGATGCATATTAGTACCTAGTGTCCTAGGAAATGACTGTGTTTGACCAAATTTCAATAAATTCACTTCCGTGATGGAAGTATTTAGGCATTTCTGAAAAACCCTGCTACACCTCAGTCTACATCTTTAGGTGTAGGTGCAGTATTTAGGCCCAAATACTCTTGAAATTTTCCACCTGAGGCCTTGATTTTGGACTCTTCCATAGAAAATCGGTCTACACGCCGCATCACCCTTGTCTTTCATTTCAGATGGCTGAAAACAAGAGCTAATTAGGTAAGTGGAGTAGCTGATTATGGTTTCTGGGTATGTGCATTTAAAAACAATTCAAAGGCTGTTGAGATGGGTAAGTCTTTTCGTTGAGCTTGCTCTGCTTTAGATCCAGGTCTCAGTCTCGCCATGGATGTATGCGTTCATCACAAAGTGCTCTTCCAGTCCCAAAGTTGTATTTAGAAAAACTTTAAAATGCTGTTTATACTGTTATTTCACAGCTGTTTGTAAGACTGAAGTAAGGTACGTGCCCTGAAGCACTGCTATAGAACTCCCTTGGCAAGAGATTCCTGGCACTATCTGCAAAAAAAAAAAAAAAANTAAAAGATATTTCAAATACAAATGATTCTGAAAAAAACATCCCCTTTAGGGAACAGTTAGTGAATGTGAGATGCTTCTTTATTCCCCTGAATGGTTTTAGAAATGAGGGTTTAGTTTAAAATATGTTATTTTTGATGTGTTTGCATGTGTAGCTGTAATCCCAAGGAAATTTTCAGCAGTAATAAAAACAAAAATAGAAATAACCTGGGTACTAATTCTAACTGTAAAGTAGAAAACTTCTAAAGGCTAAATGCATAACACAGTGTAAGCATTTTATTAGCCTTTCCTTTATATCATTTTTTGCAAAACTTTGCATGTGAATTAATTGATCCTTCATAGTGTAGACTGCAGTGATAAAAAAGAATAAAATTTGGAATTTTGATAAATGTGAAACATATGCTCTGGTACTTAAGACCTGTTCTTGTGGTTTGCAGATGATACCACGGTTTCTAATAATAATAACAGAACTGTACAGAAATGAAAGAATGATTTATTTTAAACTACTTCATGAAGACAAAACCTACCAAATAGCCAGCAGGTTCTGCTGCGAGTATTTTACTGCTCTTTCTCCCTGGATACTTGCACTTAAGTAATTTACTCAGTTCCCAAATTACAATAAATCCTTACCGTATCATGAAACAGTATTTTTAACTCCTCCTCAAGAAACGCGTGGAGCAGTGCAGGGAGGAGTGCTCTTGGCTTTGGTACTGTTACAAAGAATGCTTCACCAGCACAGGGTGTGGAAAATCGAAATTATTTCTTTTTCGCTATGCATTGCCATCTAGTGGCGTGCAGCCTCCTGCGTGTCTCAGCAGGCAGGGTCTGACCATGGAAACCAGCTAACTCTTGCAGGTCATTTGTCCTCATTACTTTTTTATTGATCACTTTCTTTGCAGAGAATAGAGGCCCTCATCTGCTAATTGCATTGGCTATCACGTGCATATGCTCTAACGTTTACTTTTCCTTTATTTTAAGTGAAGATTCATGGGGGAAAAAGGACTTGAGGGAGAGGCAGTATGAGCAGAACCATTGGCTTTCACTTGCGGTATGGTAACCCACTTGGCTCACTCATTGAAGAAATAATTGGTGCCAGGTTTGGATGTTGGTGTGATTTCCTTCCAAGTGCAGGAAAGGATTGTCAACAATTGGATCGTAATTCTTGGCCAAAATTCTTTCTCCTGGAAGCGGAAATGACACCATGACTTGGTCGGTATCAGTGCTGATTGAACGATCCCAATGAGCTGTGGAGTGGTGACAGCCAGTTTGTTCCTGGACCTAACCTTGGTGTTAACATGGACGGTGCACTGCTGGAAACGCAAAGAACTACAGCAACCTTGGTGAAATTCTCCTGCATTTTTACAGGTATCACCAAGAACTGGCCATTTGTTTAATTTCCACCATACCTACCTTGCACCCAAAGTTTCATACCTTCAATAAAGGGAAGTTAAATTAATAGCAGCCGCAGCAGTGCTCCAAGGGGGTGGCTGTTCTTCGGAGATCGGGCAAGTGGAGCACTGCCTGCCCATCACACGGGAATCTGGAAAGATTTTTTCAATGCTCTCCAACGTTTCCTTCAATACAGGTCAGTAATGAAAGCCTTCAGTCATTTATAAAATAATTATACCAAATTATTTCCCATAAAGCTGCATTTGGGCTAACGGGTGTATTTAATTTTTACACAGATATACATGGGAAAGAAAAAGCCACTGAACTGCAATTTTTCTTAAGTTCAGTAAAAAATTATTGCTGCAGTGATCGTTCAAAAGTATTTCTGAAACAGGTTTACTTAAAAAATGAGCCACGTGCAATTGTCTTACCTTTCTACTGTTACCAAACCTGTTCTAAAAAAGCCAAGCAGATGTTTAAAAGTTTGTTGTTTTCTCATAGTGAAATAATAGTGTTAAAATCCTTTCCATCATTATATTGCATACTTCACAACTTGCCAGCTGGGTCTTGAGAAAGAAGCACTAATGCTGTTCCTCTCAGTAGCGTTTTCTGTGTCTCCAGCAGAATTTTGGTGTAGGTTATCAACATGAGGTGAAGGTAGGAGAAAATGCAGCGTTACCAGGACAAAGTAGCAAATGTTGGGCAATTTTAGAGCTGCACATTATAGTGATTTCTGATAGTAAAGACACGAAGCAGGAGAAAATCAAAGGAAAAATACAGACAATAAGAGATTTGAAGAATTCATTAATAAACTATACCTGTCTGGACAGAATCACGCACTGGCAGTGAAAATACAGAAGTTGTTTCAAACAGAAACCTTTAGAAACCACAAAAATAGACTTTATTGCCATCAAAACAAAACTCTATGATCTGATAGTTAGCTGTAAATCAAAGTGTGTTTGTGTTAGCTGAGGACTTTACTTTCTGGTTAACTAAAGAAAACCATTATAATTAATATTCTGTGGGTTTTGTATTGATAGAGCGAGTAAATAGTGAGCATTTGAGACTAATAGAAGAAAAATCCAACAGTTGGGGATCAGTAAGGGAGAGGTTGTCATTACCAAGTAATGGGCTCTCTAACTTCCGTATGTTTTAAGAGTAGGTATTTTACACAAGCTGCTGAACTGCTGGAGCTGAGGGATTCATATTTAAAATTTGTATTGCAGAAATGTTATAAAGAATTAAGAGAATTTTCTGCTCACCTGAAGTAGGACAGTGTGTTATCGGCAAAGGCAGAAATCTGAGTACATAAGGGTTGAGCTAGGTTTTGGAAATATAAAAGTGGAAAGCTGATCAAAACATCTGTCATTTAAAATGCTTAAAAAAAAATCTGCAACATCCTTATGTATTTGAATCAGATTTTTGTGGAAAACATCAGTGTAAATCCAGTGAAGTTACTGCTTTATAGTAGTAGTATGTAGTAAACTTCCTACTTCAAAGTGAACCAGCAAGTAGGTGAGCTATGATTTCTTTAAAATAGAATTACTTGCTTAACTAATGAATCATGCAAACTAAAGCATCACAACTTTGTCATTTAAATGTATTTATGTTACGTATGTCTGGATGTTGGGCTCATGAAGTTACACGCGGATTTGTGTTAACGGTGGCTTGTGACAACAGTTGGCGTAGTTCAAACAGATGATGTTGTAGAGCTGTTTGCACAACAGGACGTAAACAGGGCTAATCTTGTTTAAGGTTCATAACGCTTTTGTCCTGGGCTCTTTTGGCACTGCTCACGTGTGTAAAGATTGCAGCTTTTGGCGAATAACCTTGATTCTGCTCTACACCTGCTTGCACTTAGGAAAAGAAACATTTGTCACTCTTATTTATATAATTGCTTAAATTGCATTTTAATTTTAACAGCTTAAGTATGTTGGTGGAGAAAAATGTTTTCTGAATGAAAGTTTGATCAAACGCCCAGGGAGCCAGTGCAAGTCTTTCCATTGACTCAAGAGATTTTGTTTCAGGTATTTTATTTAAACAATACTCCTCTCAACCATAACTGAGTAAAGTTACATGCTTTTCATTAAAAAAAAAAAAAGTTTCAAACAGCAATATTTAATATAATTTTTAAGTAAAATTACTGAAAATTAAATATTTCCATTTTATATTTTTGACGCAATTTTAAAATATAAATAAACCTGCATTTAGTTCTTAAAAAAAGCAATATATCTGCTTGAGTACTACAAAACTCAATTTCTTCTTGCTAAAATGGAAATTGGATTAGATTCTGTTGGAGTAAACTCAACAATTGCTTAACTTCTTTTGTGTTATTCTTCATTCCCATTAATAGGAATAACATGATACCTATACTCAGCAATCCCCCCATCACTGCGGGCTCTTAAATAAACATTAGGAAATATTAGTCTCAAAGTTAAAGACTCCATTTAGCACATTGCCCAGCTATGCATTTTATATTTGCAAGTAGGAATGGCAGTCCCCATTTTTTTTGACCACTCATTACGCTAATGCTCACAGGCTTTCCTGGCAAGACTCTTTACAGAGCGGAGCAGGTTCAAAATGTATCAGAACCCTTATCACTCAAAGTAAACATTCAAAGCATATTTCCCCTCTGCTGAAAGATTTACATTAGTTCCCTGTTAGACAGCATATCAATTACAGCGCGGCGTTTCCTCCGTGTCATAGGGACGAGCTTCCCCTTTGCTGCCACCCCAACCAAAGTTTAAAGTACAGATGCTATAAAAGGAGGGTCTGGCTACATTTATTTTAAAAAAAAAGACTTTTAAGTTACTTAGGTGAAATCCTGAAAGTGTTAAATCACGCCTGTGGTGGCACTCTGAGGTGCAGGCTTTGATGCCCCTGGTTGTGCTGAACATCACGATATGCTCCAAACTCTTCCGAAGGCTTCACCAGCACTACTATGTAAACAGCACTTAGCTGATCTGATAGAGTCGATCTGCTTTGTCTGTCCCTGAGATACGTGATCCCGAGCTAATCTGAGTAATAATTCAGGGAATATGTTCACTGATGAACAAGCGTAGAGGGAAGTTACATCTTAGGTAATTGAGTCTCCAAAGTGCAAGACTGAGCAGCAATTCCCTGTCTGTCAGCGGGAACAGTGTCACAGCTCCCCGTGTGATGCAGTTTCAGATCATTGCAATGTTGAACTTAATGTTTCTTTCTCAAATGCGTACCTGATAAAGTCACATCACCCAGCTGCACACACAAACATCGGTAACTTCTAGTGATACTAGATAAGATCACGATTTTTGGTTCATGGCACAATTTTTGGTTAGTTTCATAGGTGAAAAAACAAAAAGGAAAGAAAAATACAGCAAATTTTAACTAAGACAAAGAAAGTTACCATTAACACAAATTTGCCATCATTCTGTATCTGTGTTCCATACTTCCCAGGAAAGCTTTCCCTCCTGCCATGTGTATTTACAAACCATGACATGGTATTTTTTATTCCAAGAGATTATAACAGGAACCAGATTAACCTCGGCTTTGTGAAAAATACAACACAATTAGGAAGGAGAAAACAGCAGGCTGAGAGAAAGCTGCTTGGGAAGCTGCCCTGTGGAAAGGGGAATTGTGTATCCTGTTTAATGAGGGGCTCGATTCTTTCCTCTTTGTCAAAGACGGCGTTTTCTCTAAAGCGTCTACTGGAAATATCCATCACCTCTCTATATAGTGATGTTTTCATCTGAAATTCTTGCATCAAGGCTGTGATTTTTTCTAAAAGACGTGTTATAGATGACCAAAAGTTGTGTTCGGGTGGTAAAGGCATTAGTTGAAGCTCTACGTGAGAATTAAATTTTATACAAGTAAGTTCTAGATAAGAAGTAAGAAGGAAGTCAAAATGGATCATTGTAACAGTCCTTTCTTGTTTCAGTGTCTGTGGCCTGTAAAAGTTCACTTTTCTTCTTGTAATTTGCTTCAGGGATTCTAAAATAAATACTTTTTATTACTATATATAGTCAAAACAGTGGGACTTAGTTACATAGAAATATGTAAGTTTCCAAAAGTCCCAGTGCAAATTGCTGATTCTTGTGTGTTTTACAGAGATGAAAACAAAGGAACAAACCTAAAAGGATAAAGCCAGTGCAAAGCAGGTCGTGTGAACCTCTCTCAGTGGAACCGAAGGAGTCATAGTGTATGACTGAACTTAACAATTAGAGGGGTTTTTTTAGGTTTAGAGTAATTTGTTTATTAAAAGGTCTTCTTTTCCCCCTCAGATCTGTTTCCAGTTCTTGAAAAAAATGGGTTTTCTTTGAATGCAAAATAGAAAATGGCTTTGAAAGCTCAACCCTTAACCACCGTGGGGGTTCTGAGGTTTTGTGGGTGTCAGAATCTCACTTGATTGTGCAAAATTAAGTGTTCCATTTTAGTTTTTGTTAATGTTACATGATCGGCATTTTTCCTATTAAAGAGAGACAGAACATGAGTGCATGTACAATTGGATGTTCCCACACAGCTACCTGTGCACCATTATCCATTTACAACATCGAGACTCATACGCAGAAGTAGGGTAAGACCCATCAAAAGCAATTTCTTCCTGTGGCAGAATGTCATTTGTCACAAATAAATAAGTGGCGTGGGCAGGAGGAAGATGATGAAACATGGACCAGTCCCCAGGAGAAGGTTGTGACGAAAGGAGAGCAGCCCCACAGCCTGTCCTCATGGATAGAAAGTAAATCCTGCCAGCCAAAGCCCGTGACTGTCTTGTCTGAAGTCCAGTTCCATATGGAATAACTTTTTTTCTGACTTTAAATGTATTCTAACTATGAATGGAGTCCTTTAACTATTGAGTTGAGAGTTTTGGAGGCTGCTGTTTTTCTGTGTTTTAAAATTGTCGTTCTCTGTACTAAGCAGAAGCCTGTCACATTTTAAACAGCTGCTGTTTCAAATTCCAGTCAGTTGACTTTTGACATGATATTTTTGCTATGAAATTCCAGAATGTAACTACTAACTGCACTTTATCAAGTCAATGCTCACTGGGCACTTCAAACCTAATCATTTTGATCTATGTTAATCAAAATTTCTGTCTAATCTGTCCAGTTCCTTGGCAAATGCTGCAGCCAGCTATACTGATACGTTAATGTATAGAGCTCTGCTGTATGTGACGCTGTCCTGGTTTAGGATCTTCAAGACAAACATAGGAAATAAACTGTATGGTCTGACTTCTGTCTGTATTTTAACTCTGCCAGCTTCACGGCAGTTCTCAGGCCAGGGTAGAATAACAGGATTGGTGCAAAGGTGAGGGGTGGCATAATACAAAATTTCACATGTACAAAGAGGAATGACAGAACGCTGCCCTGTGAAGCATCCATACGGGGAAGAAATATTCCTAATCCTCACCCTCGCTTGTTCAGAAAGACCACAGAGAAGTCACTTTTGTAGGAATTTTGCTGCTTTTACGAAGTCTAGCAGTATCTCTGAACCCGGAAAAAAAGAGGATAAACCATAGAAGGGAATGGTATGGTTACGTAGCAGGAAACACATTCAATTTTCACTCAGCTCACCATAGAAAACCCTGTGGACCCAGATGCTATATCCTTGCCAAAAGTAATTTTGCTTTCCATAATGCAGTTCTTAAATATGGTTGTTCTATGAGCTATATACAAAATTGCAAAAGATCCCAGTGTGGGAGGTTTGGTTTTGTTTGGTTTTTTTGTTGTTTGGGTTTTCTTTGGGTGTTTGGGTTTTTTTTTTCTTAAATAATAACAGGTGCTTTCACATGAAATTCTGGATTAAATGTGAATCTTAGTCCAGTATTTTCCAGTTTGACAAATAATGACATGACAGTGTGGTGTCTGCAGTCATCGTATGTCAGGTGTCAGCTGAACATTCATGGAATCAACCCTAGTTTGGGGCTGAATTCATTTTTCATGTCGGTAGCTATCTGCCACTTGAAAATATTTGTGTTGTAATAATTTGACTTTAGCAAAATGTGAGTTAATAAAACAGTGTGGCAGTTTTGGTTACAAGAATGGATGTGAAAATATTTATTTTCATTTATTTTCTATTTAGCTCTTCTGAGGTCAGACCCTGGGCTTAACAGCAAAACGTCTAATTCATTTTAAAAGGAGCAGGATTTTACTCTTGCAAATATCCTTGGCCTTTCAGCAAACACGGTTTGAAGAGAACCTCTACATGTTGTTCATTTATAATAGCATTCATGATGTTTCTATGGTTGGTGAGCCATTTGGCCCGGTCTCTCAGAAGGCATTGCAGAAATTGGAAGCGCTGTCTTCCAGCGGAGATTGTTCTGAGTAAAACGTCATTTAATTCCTGGCAGGCTGATTTATGGCAGGTTTGGGGTTTTTTTTTTCATTATTGATTTTGGTAAAATTAAATGATGCGTCATTGTTTATTATAGCTGTGTTATTTTTACTGGGACTAGTATCTGGAATTGTCTCCTGTAACTCTTTGTACTTTCCTTTTGCTTTACTGTTACTTTTCTTGTACAGCAGTAGTGACCTTTAAGTCGCAGCTGACAGGGCAGATTTTTTTACAAGAATAACACAATTAGTGTTCAAGCCATATATGAGTACTTCTGTCAGGTGGGACACAGTTCAAGTTCCATTTACAAAAGCCGTATTATACGGTATTGGTGATTGCTATACTGTAAACATGCTTCTTAGAGGCAATAAGAGATCGAATGTGTTGCCTGCTTGTACTTTATGTAATTGTGAGTTAGAGCCTTCCGATCACCGAGCAGCAGCTTTGCCAGCAATGCTTAGAAAGAGATGCCAGTATATAAAAAGAATATTTGAGTTTTCAGCTTCCTGGTCGTATGGCAAAGATGTAC
The DNA here is from genome assembly GCA_013396915.1 of Stercorarius parasiticus. Taxonomy (NCBI): domain Eukaryota; kingdom Metazoa; phylum Chordata; class Aves; order Charadriiformes; family Stercorariidae; genus Stercorarius; species Stercorarius parasiticus. The sequence continues at coordinate 18,791 of VWZL01004917.1, forward strand.
ACTCTGAAAGTAAAAGCCAGCCGTGAGAAACATGGCGTGAGAGGTGCTTCATGTGTGTGAGGCAGAGCTCCTGCTAAATACAGCAGCTAAGTCTAAATTTATAATAATCTAAATACATTCAATCCCGTGTAACCCGTAGACCACACTCTTTTAGTCAGGAACTGCACTGCAAGAGTCTGTTCTTTCCCCACTGCTGACGAGTGAGTGGAAATGATTCCATGAGATATAAAAAATGCTATTTCATGTTTTATTTATTGTCCCGCTCATACTTATACACGTGTATATCTTTTTGCATACTTGCTCAAAGAATCGGTCTGCATGAAATAGTTACATTTTTGGAAGTTCGCAAGTTTGTGTAAAAATGCAGCCTCATAAAGAGATTCTTGCATTTTGTCAGGTAATAAACCGCTCTCTTCTTTCCGGCTCTGCTCTTCCACCCAAAGCACAGTTATGTGCAGCTTGTGTTTGCAATAGAAAAGTTGATGTCAAAAAAATGGCAAAGTTGCTTATGCATGTCCAGAGTCTGAAAAGATTTCCCATTGGCAGCAAAACCAGAGAACAATGCTTCACAGTAAACACTGGGAGAAACTTCAAAATGTAAATTTAGATTAAAAAATCAAACCTTGCAGAACTTGCTTATGTTTTCTGTCATAGCATAAAGGCCAAATATATCTGTGCTTTAATGGCTTTGAATGTGACTGCTTGGAACCAGGGATATATTTGGTCCAGTGACTGCATAAATGAAAAATCATGGATATGCAAGCTTTTCCTTTAATTCCTCGTCAAACTTTTCTTAAAACTTTTTATAGTGCACGTCAGCCAATAAAGCGGTAGTGTAATACATTAGAGTAAAAGAATCTAGTCAGTACTTAGGGCTGGAACTGGCTTGTGTTAGATTTCACAGTTTGGGGAAGCTCGCCTGAAGATTTTGCATGTGATAAGCCAAATTTTGTTTGTCTTAATCAGGTAATCATCCTGCAGATTTCAGTTAGTCAGCTCCCCTGATGAAGTCTTGCTAGTTTTTGGCACACGGAGGACTTTTCTGGTTATCAAAAGCAACAGCCTTAATATGACACAGCATTGGATTCCAGTTCAGAAAGGAGAGGAAGGAATGGACACAATAATATTTGGGCATCTCGGCAATGCTATTAATAAGTGCTTTAAGCTGTGAAAGTGGGAACTTGGAAAGCAGGCCACCACATACTCCAATACAGACATGGATTTAATACAGCTCATTTATAACTGGTGATTGCTTGGAGGCATCATAGACAAAATCCTTAATGTAAGAGGAAAAAGTGTAGGCTGTCACTTTCAGTTCCAGACTTTAATTTCAATTGTATGAGCAGGAGCAGCTGCGTGTTGCTATCAGGCGTATGAAGTTTTTAGTGCTAAAAAGGCAGCTGGACTGGAAATACCCCAGAAGTACATATCCATTTGTCTGGTTAACTTCAGCACTTAGACTATCAATCAGGTCAGCCTAAAGAAAAATGAATGACATCAGTCAAAACAATAGGATATCTCTGTGCAGTGATTAGCTCCGTGTAGTACAAAAACTTAAATAATTTGTTCTTTGAAAATGTGATGATTGATTGGCTTCCATTAGGCTTGGATTTTAAAACATTCCATGAACTCTCAGATAAAATGGCACTAAAATGTTATTGCAATAACCAAATAAATCATATTGGACTATAGTGTATATAAGTACTTTAAAACATTATAGATACTAGAATTCTGTGTATAATAAAAAGGTGAAGAATGTAATCCATGAATTTTTTTTTTCTGCTCTCATCTCACACCAGCATTATCCTGGGCTGTTTTCAAGGATAATGTTCCTGTGGATATGAATTTTTGAGTTTGTTTTAGTATATTATATATACATATGTAAAAGTTGCCCAGTTCTGGATATGTTCAGTCAAAGGCAGGTATTTTAAAGCTATTGCCGTGTAGAATTTATCTGAGCTTTTGATACCGATGCTGGCCATTTAATTTGATCTCAGCCTTGCAATCAGCTTGCAGCTGAGAAATATGCAGCTACCAGTTAAACATGGTGCATTTTCCAGTATGAGGTTTGTGGTTCAGTTCATGGTCCTGTAGTTCTGGCCAGAGAATCTCTGGCATATAATAATGTTTAACCTTGAATCTCGTGTAGAGGAATAAAATAAAATCTTGCCCTGATACGTAGGGTGGCAGTGTGGTTAACACTTGCAATTTATGATCATTCTCCTAATATTTCCCTTTTGCCCAATGACCCAGACTCTGCAGGCAAATAATTCTGTGAATCACCTCTTACTTCAAAACAAATTCTAGGCCCAATGCATGCAAGATTGCCTAAATATTGTAAACCCTATGGATAATAAATCAGAAGACAAGGAAAATAATCCCATCAAAAATGTTTTATTTCATTATTTTAGGATTTTACTCATGTGTTTTAAGCACTGGTGTTGAGCATAAGCACTTGGTGGCATGGTAAATCTTCAGAGAATCAAAGGCAAACTGCACACATGCAGCACGCATGTGATTATCTTCAAAGTCAATTGGAAGTGCACGGCACTTATACTGTTGACCAATGCTGTTTTGTAAGTTGTTTTCTAATGAGAGAAACTTGAGTGCATTGAGAAAGTCCAGATATCTTCTAAATAGTCTTTGGAGGTTTTACATGTTTTATTACATTGACTGTTGTCTAAACAATACTACCTGTGATCTAGGTTATTGCCTCATTGTGGAAGTACTGATCACAAATGATCACATTTCTGCAATGAATGACAGGCTTCAGTGAAAGCATCGTGTTTGAGACTTTGTCTCACACTCCAGAGCCGATGAAAGCTTTAGGTAGGTAGTGAGGTAGCCATAGGTAATACCTCAGGTCCTTCTATATGCATTTGTAAAGTCACTGTTATTAAACAAACAAGGCGATTCAGTTTCCAGTTTCTAAATCTTCAGAAGGGAAAGCTCAGGGGTATCTTAGCAGCGTGTGTAAACACCTGAAGGGACACAGTAAAAAAAGATGGAGCCAGACTCTTCTCAGTGGTGCCCGGTGACAGCATCGCATATGAGCATAAGTTGAAATGCTGGCAATTTACAGTGAGGGTGGTCAGACGCTGGAACAGGTTGCCCAGAGGGGTCATGAGGTCCCATCCTCAGAGACAATCAAAACCTGAATGGGCACATCCCTACGCATCTCAACTCCCGTTACTTCACAGCGAACTTCCACTCTGCATGTAGTACTTACGGTGCAGCCAGGAACGCATTTATAAAGCAGTGCTCATTCTTAAAAGCATCAATAAAAAACGTGTGGGTAATTACACTTGAAACACATTTGTAGGTTAAATTCTTCCTGGATGAATTTGCGTCGCTTTTTAGGCCCCAGTCTGAAGTTTAGTCTCAGGCCTACTGTCCCTCTTGTTGTTTATCTGCACATTGTATCTCAGCATTTGGGCTGGGAGGCAGGTGAGCCGTCACCCATGGAGATAGCGTGTCCCTGGGAAGGTGCCCAGACGGAGGCAGAGGGGTTCCTGGCCAGGGCATTCTCCACAGAGTGATGGGCAGCAGTCGCCGTTTGTCTTCTGCTGCTTCTCCATATTTTGGTCTTTACTGCTCGGCCCAGCCCTCATGAGTCCCAGGCTTTGGGGAAAGTAACAGGGAAAGAGGAAGACTTCCCCTGGGCTGAGGAGGATCGAGTGAGGGATCAAGTAGATCAAATAGATATTCACAAGTCCATGGGCCCCGATGGGATGCACCCGAGAGTGTTGAGGGACCTGGCGCATGTCATTGCTGGTCCGCTCTCCATCATCTTTGAAAAGTCTTGGAGAACAGGTGTGGTGCCTGAGGACTGGAGGAAAGCCAATGTCACTCCAGTCTTCAAAAAGGGCAAGAAGGAGGACCTGGGGAACTACAGGCCGGTCAGCCTCACCTCCATCCCTGGAAAGATGATGGAACGGCTTGTTCTGGGTGTCATCTCAAGGCATGTGGAGGAAAAGAAAGCTATCAGAAGTACTCAACATGGATTCACCAAGGGGACATCATGTCTGCCTAATCTGATAGCCTTCTGTGACGGCATGACTGGATGGATAGATGAGGGGAGGGTGGTAGATGTGGTCTACCTTGCCTTAAGCGAGGTGTTTGACATGGTCTCCCACAGCATCCTCATAGGGAAGCTTAGGAAGTGTGGGTTAGATGAACGGACAGTAAGGTGGAGAGATAACTGGTTGAAAGACAGAGCTCAGAGGGTCGTCATTAGGGGCACAGAGTCTAGTTGGAGGTCAGTGACGAGTGGTGTTCCCCAGGGGTCAGTACTGGGTCCAGTCCTCTTCAATATATTCATCAATGACCTGGATGAGGGGATAGAGTACACCCTCAGCAAGTTTGCCGATGACACAAAGCTGGGGGAGTGGCTGACACACCAGAAGGCTGTGCCACCATACAGAGAGACCTAGACAGGCTGGAGTGTTGGGCGGAGAGAAACCTTATGAAATTCAACCAGGGCAAGTGTAGGGTGCTGCACCTGGGGAGGAATAACCCCATGCACCAGGACAGGTTGGGGGCTGACCTACTGGAGAGCAGCTGGGTGGAAAGAGACCTGGGAGTCCTGGGGGACAACAGGATGACCATGAGCCAGCAATGGGCCCTCGTGGCCAAGAAGGCCAATGGCGTCCTGGGGGGCATCAAGAAGAGTGTGGCCAGCAGGTGGAGGGAGGTCATCCTCCCCCTCTACTCTGCCTTGGTGAGGCTGCATCTGGAGTGCTGTGTCCAGTTCCGGGCTCCCCAGTTCAAGAAGGCCAAGGAACTGCTGGAAAGAGTGCAGCAAAGGGCTACCAAGATGATTAGGGGACTGGAGCACCTCTCTTATGAAGAAAGGCTGAGGAATTGGGGTCTCTTCAGTCTGGACAAAAGACAGCTGAGGGGGGACCTTATCAACACCTATAAATACTTAAAAGGGTGGGTGTCAGGAGGATGGGGCCAGGCTCTTTTCAGTGGTGCCCAGGGACAGGACAAGAGGTAATGGGCACAAACTTGAGCATAGGAAGTTCCACCTAAACATGAGGAGGAACTTCTTTCCTGTAAGGGTGGCAGAGCCCTGGCACAGGTTGCCCAGAGAGGTGGTGGAGTCTCCGTCTCTGGAGACATTCCAAACCTGCCTGGACGCGTTCCTGTGCCACCTGCTCTGGGTGACCCTGCTCTGGCAGGGGGTGTGACGGGATGATCTCCAGAGGTCCCTTCCAACCCTATGATTCTATGGTTCTATGATTCTATGATTTAGATTTAGTACATTCCAGTGCAAAGTAAACAGGCTTGTGCTAAGTGCTGACTTTCTGGCAATGTGTTTTATTTTGCAAACACTTGTGCAGAACCCGCTGAAGAACGGGCTCTCGGTCAGGTGGTAGCGATTTCCTTTCTGCTGTGTCTGTGTGAGAAATGACCTTTCACTCTCAGGTTAACCCAATATGTTTTACTGTGTTTTGGAATGGAGGAAGGTTGCTCACCTTAGCATTGCTGTGTACCTGCAAAGCCAAAAACAGCCTAAGCCCAAGCTCTTTTCCAAAGCGGAACTCACTGAGGTGTAACCCTGACAGATTCTCTGCTGTAGAGTTGCTGTGATGGGAGGTACCTGGGTGATGGCAGGTAGCTCCCCAGCTGAGCTCCAACCTCAGTGAGCACGGTGCAGCCACTTCCAGCCGGTCAGAGGTGGCAAGGGACCTGCTGAATCTTTCCAGTCTTGCTCATGGTTCAGCTGTGCCTTCAAAGGGCTCTGTGCATTGTTTTCTCTGAGGGCAACCAGGGGGGATTCTGTGCAGAGGGGACAGGATGCCACACTTACTTCTTTGGAACATATGTAGGACCAAGCTTGAGAAATCTTGGTTATCAAATGAGAAAAGTAAAGATTTCAAGCAGTTTAAAAGAAAAAAAATGTAGAAAAATGGCTGTGATTACAGCCTGTTGATATAGAATACACGTGCCAGAAAAGCACCAAACCCTAAACTAGTATTTTAAAATATACATTAAAATCATTAGTTGCAAGTCTTGCTGGTGACATCTTTGATTGTATTTCAGTGCATTTCCAATGAGTGAGACATCCTCTTGGGTTGGTCACAGAAATATCAGTGCTTATCCAGAAGAGATGGTGGTTATGCAAGAAATAAATATCATCTGAGATATGTTGCTAAATTATAAAGTATGTCAGGACTTGTTTTTTCCCTGCATGGAAAGTATTTTTAACTATAAAAACTGTACTTCTTTAAAATTGAGAACCTGGTGTTCAGATTCTATTACTAGCTTTCTCGTTATCTCAAGAATCACTTTACATAATTGTAGTTTGCCAAATGGCTGAAGTTCAGGGCAGGTTATATTTGGATTTTCACTATTATCTTCCATTTTCTCATGCTTTGTCTTTCTTCAAGTATGCAACTCCTTTGGGATGAAAACTTTTATGTTTGTTCGCAATGCAGAATGTTTGTGGGAGAGGTTGAAGGAGTAGGGCTGCTTGTTCTAGCAGCCCTCAAATATGAAGGCTTTCTTATAGAAACTTTTTTCTTCTTTATCATAGCTTTTTAGTTTTCCTAAAAGCTATTTCTCTATTAAATGGATATATATAATTTATGCCTTTACTTAGGAGCCTTTAAAATTACTTTAATATCCTCCTTTTGTGATTGGGTAGGTATGCGGTCTACCAAAAACCCCAAACTAACAAATTTGACTTTATTTAATTGTATTGAACCTTTTTTATCTTTATTTCTTTCATATTCATATTTATATTCCACCATTCATTTCTATCCTAAGTTTGCAACTGAAAACATGAATTTTCTTCTGGCCCCCTTCTGGCCAATCTTTTCACTTTCATTTTCCCGATATGTTACGGAAAGATAAGTGTATGAAGTGAAGTATATTGGGCTGGACAGAAATATGACTATAAATATTTCTTATTAATCAACCTTTTTATTTCTAAAGCTATACTAATGCAGAAAAATTGGTCAAAAGGTTTGTAACAAGTTACAAGAACAATAAAAATATCAAGAAAGCATCTTTTCTTTTTCTTTCTGTCCAGTGCATTTTCTGCTTGTCTTTCCAGTGTTGGCTTCAGCAGTGTACTTTGATAGAAAGCATTTTGGTGATGCTGTCTTCCTGAACTGAATCTGGTATTACTTTAAAAAGTGATTTCTTCTTTCATCCCTCACATATCCCCACATGGATGCCACAAGCAATGTTCTTATCTAGAGTACTGCTTTGCAGCATAATCTCACTTTTGTTCTGGCCCTTGTTCTTCAGCGTGGTAAAGCTGACAGTCCTCCTATCTCTGAGCCAGAAGAAAATACCAAATGAAACGTGTTTCCCTTTCAGTCCTGTGAGTGAGTCGCGGCTGCTCGTGTATGGGCTCCCGGATGTGTTTTTCATTCTCTCATTGACTTCAACAGCTCTGGAAATCAGCCTTGCAGTGTCTTACCCTTTGAGATAAAGGTCCAACTTTTAGAAAGTTACTCCTGGACCACCTTGTGCAGCACTCTTTCCAGCGTGCAACTCGGACACAAAAGTAGGATTTCAATGCATGGCATCTGCACAGCAGGGCAGAGTCCTGAGAGGTACTTACGTATATACGTGGTTGTTCTTGTACCTGATGCTCTTTTTCTGATGTGGCACTCTTCGTTGCTTGGTCTGGATCCACTAGTCATCAAATCAATGAATAACACCCAACACACGACTGCACTACACAGAAAAAAGGGCACTGAAATAAGACTCAAAGCAGGATACGATTCTCTGCATAACCTGAGCGCTTGGCTAACATGGCAAGTTTATCTCATCAAAGCTCCTCTCTACACTTTTACAGCACGCCATTTATTGCTGTGTGCTGCTTCACTTCCCATTGGCTACACAGAAGCTGTTAAAGGCTTATGGAAGTTTTAGCTGGATTTCATACAAGGTGTTTAGATCCTGGTGGATGTTTAAACCCACTTCACTTTACATCAAAGCACTGCCTCAACTTTTTGCTTTGACAGAAAAACAATTTTGGGTTTGTCATATGGTTTTCTTCCCTTATTGGGTTAAGTCTTGTAGATATTGCAAACAGAGAGTAGAGTTTAGTTCTGTGATTTGTACACCTAAGTTTCCTAGACTAGACTCCAAAATTGCCTGACTCATTTAGCTGTTTGTGGAAGTTTTACCTGGAGAGAGAATTATCTCACAACAGCGTCAGCTTAGCTGCTGAGCCAACAGATGGTTTCTGCTGCTACTGAAGTAGTTGAAATTACTGATGAATGAGTGGAAGCATGGAAGACCTGGGTATTGTTGCGTTGCAAAGGCAAGACTGGTCAAGACCGGTCATTTGCATGAAACCTCAGAATCTTTATTTTCCTCCAGAGCAAAGAAGCAAACCTGGAATGAATTGCAGATCTGTCTAGCAAAAGCTTCGGGTGGATAAGGAAGGGGTAAGAAACATGAGTAATTTTTTGCATTTTAGATTTGGTACATTATCTGTGTGTCTGATTCCATGTCTGAGTTTATAGAGGTGCTCAGAATTTCAGTGTAAAACTGTGTGAGATTTGTCAGGAGTTAGTATTCAGCAGAACAGTTGAAATTTTTTTTTTTCACATTAAGGAACCCTCTCGCCCTTCAAGGGCAAGTGTCTTATTTTCTACACCAGCCGTAGACTTTCAAGATTTTCTTACATACTCTTCATTGTGTAAGGACAATAATGCAATACAGTGAATTTGTTGGCCCTGACCTGGTTAATCTGGGTAGAGAACCATGCATAAGCATAATATGGGCTTTCCACCTCTGCTTTCCTTATTTTACCAAGGAGGGGAATCTAACTAATCCCAAAGTAAAGCTGGAACCTGTTAAAGTACTGGGTAGGATACTTTGCTCAGGAAAATAGGAGCTCTTTTACAGAACAGATGAGGAAAAATGATAGTCGTGATTACACATTTTCTCAAAAACATCACATTCTGCTATGGCTTTGTTTAGGTTACAACAAGGTTCGGCAGAGGATCCTGTTAATATTTCGGTTGGGACGGTCCGAGGCTGTCTATACAAATTACACAGTATATAAGATAGTTGCAAATCCTGCTGAGATAATATTTAAGAGTAAAAAAGAAAAATACTGGCCAACCTGCAATCAAAGAAACAAGACAGACCTGGGCAAGACCTTCTGCATGCTTTCACATACGAAAATTCACCTGGGATATCCACTGATACTGATCTGTTCAATATCACTCCCACAATTACCCTTCTAAGGCTTTTCTTCCACTAAAGGCAGCTTCACCAAACGTAACAACTTGGCTTTGCTGTAGGTTCTTTCCTGCTGGAGGGGAAAGATCCAGTTTTTATATTGAACAGCACGTCAGCAGACTTTATCACAACTTCGGGAAGAGTGTTATTCAGGAGTATGAAGCACAAATAGTACATGGAATACATTATACACAGTAATATAAGGCAACAATGTAAGGCAGATAATAATGTGCAGCGCATTATTACCTGAAAGTAAGCAACCTCTGTAAAAAACAATAGTGATGGAAACAACATTGTCTCTCAGTACTTCATGGTTTCCTTTACAGGATCTGTGTTTCTGTTTTAAATGATATGTGAATACTCTCCACTACTGTCTACTTACTGGAGGCTGTGTCTTAAAGCTAAGTAATACACCGCTTCTGCTTGGAATTAGCCAAATCTGTTCATAACAGATTACCATCAATAGCTTTTATAGAGGTGATTATCAATTCCAATTGTCTGCCAAGTGGCATTAGGTTTAGTGTTTCCATCCGCCTAGTCATTAAGCACATGTCAAACTCAAAGTAACCGGTAATTTCTGCAATTAAGGCCACCATTATTGTTTCCTTTACTTAAACAGGGAGTCCAAATTACGTGGTTAAATATAACCACCAGTTGTTCACACACACTTAGGGTCTGTGCTGCAAATAGGATTAATCCTATGAGAATACACAATTAATAAGATAACTATAGATTAAGTTCGCTACTGTGAGCTCAAACCTTAAAAGATCACATGCTCTTGAAGGCAACTAATTTGAGGAAAATCCCAGAGACCAGTCAAAGACAGAGAAATATAAGTTTAAAACTGTTGCCTAAAGTTGTGTGTGCACTCAAGGATCTAGAAATATGATGAAATAGTTACATACAGACAGATCAAAACCTTTTTTTTCTAGCTGTCGACACTAGGAACTCAATTTCTTATTTGAAAAAACGAAGAAGGATTCATTAATATGCTCTGTGGAGAGCAAGCAAAGATGAGGAAAAGCATTACAGGATGCTGCAGAACAGGAAAGAGACAAAAAACATCTCAGAATTCTTTGGTCAGTTCTTGCAGGACCTGGTTCGAAGTCCATTTGCCTCCTACAGAAGGGTTTCCTACTGACTCCTTCAGTAGCCTGGATTTTATTTCAGGTCCTTAATTCTTATGTTTCTGAGCATTGAAGGTAAATCAAACCTATCACTGTAAAGGCATTCATTTGAAATGGCCCAGTTCCTCTGACACTTTGCACCATGAGTGAGGATGGACGGTAACAGGATAACTGATATTCCATTTACCACTGACTACCATTAGTTAGGATGAATATTAGTATTTGCAGGTAATAATTTACCTCAGAGGTTGATAACTGTTTAATAACTTCTAAAATAAGTTTCCATCTTGTTTCACATCTCCAAGCATGGAAGTATCATACAGTAAACAATTACGTGGAGCCAAGCTTTAGCAATGCAAAGCCACAGAGACTCCCAAAGTAAAACCATGATTCTATGAAAGGAAAACTGGTAAATTGTTTCTATTTAACACTGGTGCCCTTCTTTTTATAAAATAGGACTAGGGAGGACGGTGGTGTCACTCCCTCACTGCAGCCTTTTCTGCTTGTTGGTTTAAGCCCAGCTGTAATGTTATTTAAATGTTGGTTTCTGGATTTGATTGAATGTGCCTTTATTGAGAGAAGCAATGCTCTTATATGAATGTGACACAGCTTGCTTTTTCTGAGGGAAAACAAACCTATTCAAGTCACTTAAAGAAACGTGTAAAAGCTACAGTGAACTTAATTTAATCTGAGTGTATGTTTAATCACCTTTAAGGCACTTAAGGGATTTTGTTGATTTACGTGTTTATTAACAGGGGTTCTTTTAGATCCTGCTTCGTGAATATACAGCCCCTTCAAATTAAGAGTAATGTTTTGGGTCTGTTCTCCTCTCTTTTGGCCAAATCTAGTAATTCCTGGAATGGGCCATAGAGCATATGTCAACTGCTGAAGGCCCCATACCCTGCAGAGCTAGAAAACCACTGGGTATGTAAAAATGGGACACAAAAATGGGAGGTGATGTGTTTTCACTTGGCTAGAGCAGAGCTGTTTAGGGATGAGTGGTTACCCCCTGCCAATTTTGCCTGTGCACCTTGCTTTCCTTCCCTCTTGAAACACCTCTTTCCCTCAGGAGCACTTGTCATCCTTCCTTCCTTGTGATGTTATGGAGTTATAATTTAGGTCATACTGCCTTTGACTAGGTGGACATTTTTTGGAGGCCATAGATCACATTTTCATGTGAATCTAGGCAGTGTTATTTATTTCACTCAGACATGGGTACATACACTTTAGCTTCCTATTTATAAGGAAAAAACCAAAAAAAACCTATTACCTTCAAAATTTTGAAAATACATGTTGGTCATGTCCCTCCAACATGGCTCTCCGAAGCAGATATATTTCAAGGTAGTTCAAGGATTTATTCCCACCTTAGATCTTAAGCTGTTCTTAAGCAGAGGAAAGACAACTGAATGAGTGTGCATATACACCCCAACACAAACACCGACACCATGCCCACAGGAGTCGTTAATGGACTTCATGGGCCTGAGGTGGTCCTGTGAACATCCAGTATCTCCGGATTTAACCAAATCTAATTATTTTATCCTTTAATTTGATGTTACTGGTAACCTTCCCTGGTCCCCTGCATCCATCACCATCAAGACATAAAAGAGGCTATTGGGCTCGAAGTGAAGTATACAGGGACCTCACTAAAGTGCTTCTGCTCCACCTGAGGTGGAGGGAGTCAAGCTGCTGCCATCGAAACGGAGACTTTCTTCCAGTGAATTCTGCAGGAATTGGGAAAACTGCCCTTGTATAGAGGAGGGATGAATTGCAGTTCCCTCAGCTCTGTAAAGTCCCCCTCTCTAGAGCCAAGAGTTTGTCTGACGTGGTCCGATGAGACATCAGTCGCTGTGAAAAGATGCTCCATGCCCAGGAATGCCTCCATGGGAGTGAACCAAGCTTCACCACGGGACAGGCCAGGAAGCGCTCCCCTCCTTCCCTCCCTCCCTCCATGCGGTCTGATGGCTCCCTGACAGCACTGTCACATTTCTTTATCTTGGGAATAAATACCGACAAAGCTGCTGTGTGGAGTGGAGCCGTGAGAGGGAGAGGAGGGGCCGCCGCAGAGCCATCCGGGCCCTGACAAACCCCAGGCACAGCAGCCCTCTCAGGCACTTGTTACAAGCACATAAACACTTGCTGTTTCAAGATACCGGAGAAGGGCAGCAGCTGAAAACAAGCTAAATCAGAGGGCCTGTGTGACTCTGCTATTTATCAACTCCTAATTAACTGTTAATTTGCTGGTCTCTAGGTTCAAGCACAGCCCTAATTCATCACAGGCAGCAATGACAGTGTCAGGGCCAGGGGAAGGTGCTCTGCGCAGCACTTCAGCACTCCTCTCATCAACAAAATTACGTGACATGAAGCAATTCATACTGCTGTCCGCAGCAGAGATATGGCTGGGTGTAAAATGCAGGAGCATGCCGGGACAGCCTGGGCAGGACTGTGGGTGAGATGGCTGCCATGGTGGGACTGCAGAGGAACAGGCTGGGAGGTCTCCTGGTAATTTTAAACTACCATTTCTGGTTGTACCAGGAATCAGGAACTAAAGCAGTCCATAGGAACTGCTATAAAATATTTAGCCCTAGCAAAGTTGTGGTTATTTTTTTTAATTCTTTGCCCATGCATAGAAAATGGTAGGGCCAGCTTCTACATGTCTACAGTCTTATCACATCATCTTTAACACATTATTTCTCCATCAAAATTCTCTCTCCAATGCATTATCTACCCCCGCAAAAAAAGACTGCCTTTTTTTTCCAGAAATGTTTCTCCTGTGACCTAATACAGTCTCGTAGGGGTCCATTGCAGGGCTCTCCCCGTTGGTACCTTTCTTAAAATTTCTTCACTGAAGGGGTTGTCAAGCACTGGAACAGGCTGCCCAGGAAAGTGGCAGAATCACCATCCTTGGAGGTATTTAAAAGACGTGTAGATGTGGTGCTGAGGGACATGGGTTAGTGGTAACTTGGCCGTGCTGGGTTAACGGTTGGACTTGATGATCTGAAAGGTCTCTTCCAACCAAAACGATCCTATGATTCTAAGATACTTCCTAACAAAGTGTTTAGTACAGCGACTAGCTCCTTTTGGGTGATGGGTTCAAGACTCGCTGGATTGGGCTCACAGCCCCCCAGCCTTACAGGCATTAATCCACGGGAATAGTCTCACGGATTTACCAAGCGCATAAAGTCAAGAGCATGCCTAGACACGAGGCTGTAAATGCTGGTGGTAGGAAGCAGGGTTTATGTGGTATCTGAAACACTTGTGGCACTCTGTAAACAGCTTTTAATAGTAATACATGTTTGCTTTTTGTTATCAGGCTATGTACTCCCTGTTTCTCCTCAGTGCTGCGATCTGTGCTGCTATCCCCACAAAGCTGCCGGCATACACACCGCCGAAATTACCATTTTCACTCTTGTTATCAAAATATTTTAAAAGGAGCAGCAGCAAAAGGAAAATATTTTTCCCAGAGGAGCTAAGACAAGGAAGACTTTTAACATAGAGGCCTCGTCGAGAGCTCGTGACATTTATACACTTTGTGCCACTTCATATCCCCTTGTTATAACACCTAGTTAAGGTTTTCCCTTTATGGTCTTTCAGGCATAGAGCACCCTATTAATGTCAGGCCTCCAGCCCTCCCCAGCCAGGCTTGGCTGCTGCCTGCTTAAATGAGCCCTGCCTTTCAGGGGATAATGATTTTGGGGGTGCCTTGAATTAAAGTGAAGGGGCAAGTTACACTAGTTAAGAGTGCTTTTCATGCTCTGATAACAGAAAACGCTTTATTGTTCACACTGAAATTTGGCAGGATGCTCAAGTATTTATTGCCATCTTGGGAGCTGGGGTGTTGTTTGGCAAAACTGGCCGCTTTATTAACACTTGAAAATCGCCTACTGCACAACAGTAGCTTTTCAGTGGGATTTCAATAAACTCATCTGCATTGAGAGGTGACCTGCAAATCCAACACCTCCCTTTTCTCTCTCCTGAGTTTGGGGAAATTGGCTCCAAGTCCAAATGGAGTAGCTCATGCTCATGTTTGCAGTTGGACTGGTTAAGCCCAAATACAAATGGCTGGATCAAAAAGGATGGTATATTGGATGAAGAGACTCAAAGGCAAAATGACTTGTTTCTCTGCAGGATTGACAGGGCTAATTCAGAAGGAAGTGGAGTCAGGGGTGTGGATTCACAAAGGCAAACAGACAAAATTAGGATGATTTTGCGATTTACTGAATTGCTTGGAATTATCCACCTCATCTCTTTATTAGAGTTCTTGCTTCTGAAGGATGGATTGAATTGCATGGAAGGAGCCCAGAGGTGCCAAAGGTTTACAGCCTTGTGTGTATAGCCTGTTATTGATTGTGTGCTGAGCTGATTAGCGTGATAAAAATATAATCATTGCATCTCTCAATTTCCTTAGACTTCTGTTGAATTATTGTTTTTCACATCACGTTGTTTTTCTAGATCAGGGTAATCTGTTAGGCCTAGTAGGTTGCACTCACTTTGCAACCGAAAGTGCAAAATGAAGTCTGTAAATGGAGCCACGTTCAGGAACTGCAGGCAGGTCTGGAGGCTGCAAAACCCTGGTGAGATGCTTCAACACACTTCTGCAACGCTCCACAGCATCCAGATTGTACTGCTGAACCTTCCCAAGCTCCGCGACAGATGAGGTGGCAGTGGCACAGCACTGAGCTCGTGTCACTGCATTGTGCACACAAACTTAGGGGTAATAGATGGGCAAGGGCTGTAGGCCTATGACTGATGGAGAAAAATCCTGTCCTCTTGGATATAGGTTCCATATGGTAGTGTCCGTGAGCTCAGCCACAAGTTACCGAACAAACAACTAAACTGTGCTAAAAGGTGGACCAATTTAGTAAGAAAAGTTATGAGGGCAGTGTTGGCTTATTTTGGCAGTAGCATATGACATACTTCCACTCAAGCCTTGTTATAGCTTTGTCTTCAAATCTCTGAAGAGAAGCTCAGAACGATTGAGCTTCCTACACAGGGAATTTGCATTTTCAACACACAGTTTGTTGTATTAAGAAAAGTATGTGGGGCTTTTGTACTCCCATGAAAATGATGAACAGCTTTGCACCTTCACGGGAAGGAGATATATTGCCTTTGTGGGATCCCAGTCCTACAGCAAATTGCCAATGAGCTGTGAAGGTGAATACTTGTCCCCTGAGCCTGCAGACAGCACACAGCCGGCTCCTTGCCACTTCTGGGTGCTTTACACTGATGTGGCCAGTGAGGGTTAGCATTTTGGGACCAAAATGAACAGAGATACATATTGACCTAATAGGCACTTGCCTCTCTTGCCCCCCACCCCTCTTTCTTGCTGGTAAAATATATGTGCGCTACTGTTTCTTGACCCCCAGAAAATTGGATATACCTACAGAAAATAAATGCCCTCATGTAAACCACCTTTTTCTCTGCTACATTCTAAAATACACATTACTTGAGCTTTAAAAATAAGTTGAAAATATGCATTTATTTCTTCTAAGTAGGCACCTTTCATGTGATCTTTCTGTGTACTTGGGCATCCAGAAGCCAGACTCAAGCCAGAATGGGGCAGCAGAGAATTTCCTGGTAAACAAGAAAAACTTTTGGGCAGTTTCCTTGGTTTCAGTCCATGGGAGGAGGCAGGTACAGACAGCAGTATAGGGCAGAACAGCGTTGGTGGGGGGAAGGACACGGGGACCCCAGGCAACCCTTCCCCTTCTTCGCTGGTCCCGGTGCGAGCAGCACTAGCAGACGCTATCGAACATCTGCCTTGCTGGTGGCCTTGGGAAGAGCAGCAAGGTTTTCTCGTGCTTGTGAACACTATAGATGGTCTCTTGACAGTGTTTCACCACTGAACTGTGGGACATGGTTCTCCAGACTTTACTGTAAGACTGCTCACAGCAAAGAACAGCTGTGGTATGGGAGAGGCTGGGGGGGGGACACCGACCTCTGATTTTTTTGTCTTTTTTTCTTCCTCCAGAACCAGTATGAGAACAATCAGGTGAGTTCATACTTGAGCTTTATTATGCCCTTGTATTAGTGTTCTAGGTGAATTAGGATTTGTGTCTGTCCTTAAGTTTAAAGTGGAGACACATTTGTTCGCAGTCACAAGTACATCAGTTATTATTCATTAATTATCTAACTTTGAGGATGTGGCGTTATCTCATAGCCATTAATTGTGCTTTCCAAATAATCTTTAGTTAAGATTTAGGATGACAACTGCTCTTTAGTAGTGCGATATATAAAAAAAAGAAAAAAAAAATCTCTTTAAATGACTGTAAAACCCCCCAGTATTCCATCATGAAAAGGAAAAATAATCTACATACTTTGTGTTCTTAGGCACTCGTGCCCTCTTTTCCCAGCCCACTTTTCATTAGCGTGCCAGACAGACAGTGAATTGCCAGCGGAATATAAAATGTGACTATAGCCAAATAAGCCTCTAATTCATTTTGATGACAGCTTCCATCCCCGTAATGGGTGCAGCCCACTTAATGCAGCTGTTGACAGGCAACCATTATGAGAAGTGTAGGAACAACATGACTTCTGTATCTTCTCAAGTTCTATGAGATAAATCCTTCATTCTCCCTCTCCCCTCCCAGACAATGTATATGCAGATAGCCTTTCCTGAAATAAATATTTGCATGAAGGCAAAAGATGTTAATGAATTCCTAGTTAATGAGTTCCAAGTGAAATGTTATGGGTTTTTTTTTATACAGTAGTACCTCAACTATGTACGTGTATCCCGAGGAGTACTCACTTCTGAAAAAGTATATGCGAAAAGGAGATTTTCTTCCCCTCTGTTCCCCCAGGTCTTGTGTGTCTGTGATACATGTCAGAAGATGTGAAATTCAAACCTCAAATAGAAGAGCACAATGTATTCTCTTTGTTGCCTGTAACGCCCTGCTTAAGCAGCACGTAATCATCCCTGCCCCCATGACACTCTTCTGCCTCTGGAAAATAAAATGCTTTTTATGAGACTCCCCTGTGACAAAGGTGAAATAATAAAATTGGATAAATAACTTGATTAAACCAAAGCTCTGTCACTTAAATGAACAATACAAAAAAGACCCTTTAGGAGTGATGAAAGTTTTGTGCTGACCAATGGCATCCTCAAATTTGCCTGATTATTTTGACTGATACTTTGTTTTCTCTCTACATCTCTAGATATTCTTTAGAGTGACACTTAAATACATCAAAATGATTTAAGACCTACTTCATCACCACATTATCCCTTCCCTTTGACCAGAGCTGGAGACTTCACTGCTAATTCATTCCTCTGCGGCAGGAGAGGAAGAGTCCCCTTAAGCTTCCTTATCTTTCCTTTCAAGTTGTCCTGAGACTAATCTAGACTTCCCAAAGGCCCTCTTTGTAAATATGTACTCCATCTGACTCTGTGATGCTTGTGAGTTGTGAGTTGCTGAACACTGTAATTAGCAAACTCAATTAACAGTGGCTTAAAGATGTTCAGCATCTTTAAAGGATTGATCACTAAGATTGGGAACAGAAAAGATTTAGCTCTCCTAAATCAAAAAATGCCTGTTTCCTTTAATGGTAGGTAAATCCAGGCATTTTCATCTGTGTTTTGACCAGTAAATACTTCGATCTTTGAGAGGCTGTTAGTTAAGACATAAGGTACACTTCCGTGACCTAAGCTTGGTTGCTCTTCTTCCCCCTTCCTTTTCATGTCTGATTTCTTTCCATGTCAAGATTAGAAGTCTTTGCTTTCTTTATGAAATTATGTTCTGTATTGCTGGCAGGTAAAAAAGTCAGTATGATGTGATTGCTTTAGATTACCCCGGGACTGGAACCAATATGTGAGAGCGTGGTAACCAGTGTGTCCTAAATCCAAGCCAGGTCTGTGCCTCCTTGATTTTCAAGAGCTGAGAAGCAATTACTGGTACATTTGGAGCAGGGGTGCACATCACATTTATTTGCTAGTTTTTCGTGAGCAAGCATGGGAAACAAGATAAATGGTAACAGGGTCTTAGTACCTCCCTGGGCACAGAGCTAGTTGTCAGGCAGACTGGCATGACTGATGCTGCTGCCCATTTCATGCGGGCAGTTCCTGTAAAGGGAACCTGGGAAACCTGGGCCAAATTTGTGCTCTGGTTTTGTTTTGCGGATGTGCTGTGAGGGTCAGGGGTAAGGGGAGGAGGAGCAAGACTTCAGTGGCTTTGGTTAGTGCTTGTGAACCTTTCCCTGGTGGTTTATATGAAAGAAAGGCTGAGGAACCTGTAAAAGGATGACTCAGGGTCCATAAGCATAAGTTTCTAGTGCCATTCTTGTCAGGTCAGCCCTGCCCCAGAAGGGCACAGGGCTTCTGGTCGGTATCTCCCTGTGGCAGCTCTGTAGCTGTATCAGGGTTCCTCTGGGTTAGAGGAAAAGAAGAGCTGCACCCGTGGGCGATCAGTGTCTGTCCTGAAAGACCTTCAAACACCCAAGCCCAATGAGCAGGTCATCATCTGACACTGTGTCTTCTCTTTTTTTTCTCCTGTTTCTGTAGCCTTTTGAAGAGAAAAAGACTAGGAACCAAGGTGCTACAGACAAATCTTGCTTGATTCAGAGGGAACTGGTTTGACTGATACCTGGCCTGTGTCCTGCCTCTGTGGGCTCCATAAAGTTCAGATCAGAGAGGAGGAGGGAGAGATTCTTATTTTAATTGGCTACTTACATCCTCCCCCCAGACCAAGAAAGTCCTGGGAAAACTGAAGGAGAGAACAGACTTTTCACCTTCACTCCCCCCAAACCAACACGCCATGCAACCCATCTGCAAAACTCTTCTTCCACCTATGCACTGTGACAACCATGTGCCTGGGACTCTGTGCTGCACAGCTCCAAATCTGAGTAAGGGCATCGTGTCTGCATATGTGAAGCGTATTTAAAAACGATTGTTAGTAGGATCAGATTAGCAGTAATTTAATTTTAATGGGGATGTTTATGCTGAAACATCTACAAGTACGAATAGCCACAAATCATATCTGCCTTTAATTAATTCTCTTGATAAATCAGTTTCTCAGACTGCACCAAATTACCTTAATGAGGAAAAATCCTTGTTTATATCAACAACATTTAGCCAAATGTGGAATGTTTATAGCAATAGTTCAACAATGTCCTTCAAGGAGCACAAACAACAATGATGAATGTTCAGGTTGTGCCGCTCTTTCTGTTCTCTTCCATCCCATCAAATAAATAATATGTTTAGTTTAAAAATAAATGGAGATGTTTTGGGTAAGCAGTAGTATTGCTGAAGGGGAAATGGGCTAAATCATAGCACTGAATTATTTGCTTAGGTAGGTGAAGGCCCCACCAAACTGTGCACAGACCCTTTATAAATCAGAGTTGCCCTGAGCTTTGGCTTTATTTTAGGGACAATTTGGTTAATTTGTTACTTTAAAAACAAAGTAAACTTTAGTTAAAGCTTGATGGGGCTGAGAGATTCCTTCCTCTGTTCCAGCACTGCTTAAGGCGCGCGTTCTCTGCTGGATACACCTGCTGGCAGCAGGCAGTGGGGGCTCCCCGTGGGTTTCCTGCGCAGGCTCCTGGCAGTTAGACAGGATCCCACAGCTTGCCACGGGGATTCAGAAATGTCTGGAGGTATTTAAAAGATGGGTAGACATGGCGCTGAGGGACATGGTTTTGTGGTGGTTTTGGCAGTGTCGGGTTGATGGTTGGACTTCATGATCTGAAAGGTCCCTTCCAACCTAGACCATCCTATGATTCCACGATTCTATGATTTGAGTTTCAGTACATGCAGCTGCCTTTCCCTCCGTGTCCTTATTCAGTGCAGGGCACCCCAGGAGGGCAGCACCAGGTGAGATGGGCATGGGGAGGTGGGCACCGTGCGACCAAGCACCATGGCCTTGCTGTTGCTGGTGGAGTGCGGGGCTTTCTGGCTTACCTAAGAGCTGAATGTGCTTTCGAGGGTGTATCGGGGCTCTTGGTCAGGATGTAACGTTTCTGATGTTGAGCAGAATCTTTCGCCTCTCTGCGGGTTCACGATTTTCTAAGTTCAATGACAATTCAGGTTAGGAACAGGGGAGGAGGAGGAGGAAGATGCTTATAAAGAAGCTAAGAAGAAATTGGTGTGGAAAAGAGACCTGTTCAGCTTCAGGGTTTTTTTGCGAGGAGAACCCAGTCCTTCCTGATGGTGTAAGGTTGGGGCCACAGGGTTCACCCTTAGGGAGATTTTTACTGCTTTGCTTTGTCACTTATTTCTTCTTTTTAATTAGAGCAAGGAAACTATATATGGATCTGTTCATGATTAGGGCTAAGCAAGGCATCCTCAGCAAACACAAACCGTTTTTTCTAATGAACTTTGTGTTTTTCTCTGAATTTTTTTGAAATTGCTCTTTGCAACATAGTTGTTGGAAATTTAACTTCTTTCAGTTCTTAATTTGTGAGCACGCTTTATAAAGAGTTCACAGTATTTTTCTTTAATGGGAAATCAAACTTTTGGTGTTTATACCCAAGTTATATCTTTTTTTTTTTTTTTTCACTTGTTTGAGTTAGCATCCTGCTGAAAAGGCTTTGTGAGTATTTGCCTATATTTATGAAATCAGTATTTTCTTTCAGTGAATCTTCTCCCAGGATTCACTTTCAGGACAATTCTTGCCCATCATAGGGTTTGCCCCAACAGTTCCTGGAGAATGCCAATATAAAAAGGATGCAAATATGTGTTTGATTAATTGGCTTTAAAGAATCGAATGGATGCACCAAATAAAATCTTTCTTTCAGCCTTGTTCATCATATTAAATAACACTGATTGCCATACGGAATGAAAATGGGGCTCTTTCAGCTCTCCTTTTTGTCCGTTTAGTTGTACAGCACAGTTGATTTGGCTTATGTCTGCACATATTTCTGCACAGATGTGAAGAAAAATTATATTAATCCTAGTGAACCATAGGCATTTCACAGCAAAAAGTCCATGCTTGAAATAAACATCAGAATCTTTTATGCTCTCCTTGCAATATTATATGTTGTAGAAGGAAAAAATGCCCTTGTAAGAGAAGCCTTTGTCGCCGATGAGAATTATCTTTTTCCTTTCATTTCTGTTTGCTAACCCTTTCACTTTCCAAAGCAACTCAAATCATTCCTGGGGAAAAAAAAAAGGGGGGGGGGGCCTTTTTTATTTAATAAATCAAAATTGAATATAAATAACACTTTGCAATTATGAGTGTTTAAATTCTAAATTTTTTAGGCTAATCACTTTCAGAAACAAACAAGAGATTGAATTTATATCGCCTGCAGTTGTTATTGGAAAGGTATGCCTAGAGATTGCTAAATGAAGTCAGTCCCAGTGCAATTATGATCACTCAAGCATGCTTTCAACGTATCGTGCCAAATTAGGTAGATTTGAGCAATTTGACTTCCTGTAACAAATCTCCAGGGCACTTTTGAGAAAGTACAGACTGTTTACAAACACTCTCGGGTTTCATGAGTAACCGGGCGCAGCGGCAGCCCCAGCAGCGCACAAGCACACACCTGTCAAACCGTGACAGCACGGGCTTCTCGTGCCACATGTGCTGGAGAAAGACCTCACTCTCTAGGTTTTGTTATCCTTTATTCGCAATTTACAAACTGAAAGGCCACCAAAGTTTTAATTACCTTGGACTCAGCCTTTTGAAAACCAAAATGCTACAATCTGTTAAATGTAAATATTGTTGG
This sequence comes from Stercorarius parasiticus, assembly GCA_013396915.1. Classification (NCBI taxonomy): domain Eukaryota; kingdom Metazoa; phylum Chordata; class Aves; order Charadriiformes; family Stercorariidae; genus Stercorarius; species Stercorarius parasiticus. Next base: position 40,786 of record VWZL01004917.1, read on the forward strand.
CTTTCTGTATTCCTTTTTTTTTTTCCTTTGAATTATTTTTTTGTTGCCAGAGTTGAACTTTTTTCTTCCCTTTAGCCCAAAAAAAAGCAGAGATTGTGCATCTGGACTATATAGGACGGAGGTATAACAGTTTAGCTAATGTTTCTGGAGAGCTGATGATGCCCTGTTCCTGATCCAATATAGATGGTCAGTACTTCTGAAAGCCCAAGTTTCAGCAGATCCTTAGCTGGCAGCAGAGAGCTCAAAACCAACACAGGCATTTTAAGACAAATATTTCCCACCGAAAACAGACAAAACTTGTAAAGCAGATAAAACTGAATCTTACAAAAATTGCTCTTATATCATGATTACCAGCTGCAGAGAGTCCTGTTCTTCCTGAGACAGGGATGGAGTTGCTGTAACGCAGTGAGTGAACAGCAAGGGTTTTTTTCCTGTTCAATGACACAAATGTAATGACAATAATTATCATTAATTAACAGTAATGACAATAGTTTCCGGTTCAGGGCCTTGGGCTCAATTCTGTACCTGTGCCCAAGTAGTACGTACTCCTGAGGTAAATGATTGTGGGCCTGAGGGCTTGAAGGTTACTCTCTAGGTAGGCATCGTGGTCATGGCCAACGTGCTCAGCACCTTGAAGGACCGAGCTCTAAAGAGGTGTTAAAGTGCTTATTCTTCCCCTAAGCATTGGAGGTCAGTGACGAGTGGTGTTCCCCAGGGGTCAGTACTGGGTCCAGTCCCCTTCAATATATTCATCAATGACCTGGATGAGGGGATAGAGTACACCCTCAGCAAGTTTGCTGATGACACAAAGCTTCGGGGGGTGGCTGACACACCGGAAGGCTGTGCCACCATACAGAGAGACCTAGACAGGCTGGAGAGTTGGGCAGAGAGAAACCTTATGAAATTCAACCAGGGCAAGTGCAGGGTGCTGCACCTGGGGAGGAATAACCCCATGCACCAGGACAGGTTGGGGGCTGACCTACTGGAGGGCAGCTGGGTGGAAAGAGACCTGGGAGTCCTGGGGGACAACAGGATGACCATGAGCCAGCAATGGGCCCTTGTGGCCAAGAAGGCCAATGGCATCCTGGGGAGCATCAAGAAGAGTGTGGCCAGCAGGTGGAGGGAGGTCATCCTCCCCCTCTACTCTGCCTTGGTGAGGCCGCATCTGGAGTACTGTGTCCAGTTCTGGGCTCCCCGGTTCAAAAAGGCCAGGGAACTGCTGGAGAGGGGACAGCAAAGGGCTACCAAGATGATTAGGGGACTGGAACACCTCTCTTATGAAGAAAGGCTGAGGAATTGGGGTCTCTTCAGTCTGGAAAAAAGACAGCTGAGGGGGGATCTTATCAACACCTATAAATACTTAAAGGGTGGGTGTCAGGAGGACGGGGCCATACTCTTCTCAATGATCTCCAGGGACAGGACAAGAGGTAATGGGCACAAACTTGAGCATAGGAAGTTCCACCTAAACATGAGGAGGAACTTCCTTCCTGTGAGGGTGGCAGAGCCCTGGCACAGGCTGCCCAGAGAGGTGGTGGGGTCTCCATCTCTGGAGACATTCCAAACCCGCCTGGACGCGTTCCTGTGCCACCTGCTCTAAGGTGACCCTGCTCTGGCAGGGGGTGTGACGGGATGATCTCCAGAGGTCCCTTCCAACCCTATGATTCTATGATTCTGTGATTTTAATTTCAAAAAGTAAGCCTTTTTACTAATTGTGTTGTTCAGCTTCGCACTGCTGCGGCTCCACCAGCATACCCATGCTGAGCTTCTGCGGCTGTCCTGTTCACCACTGAGCTGCAGCAAAATCCTTTAGGTGACAGGTTTGTATAAATACAGTTAAAATGCAGTGCTTTGAAAAGTGCTTCTTTTGGGGATAGTGAGAAGGAGGGTGGGCGGATGGGTTGAGAGCAGCCAAAAAGAGCAAAATGCTTTTAGGCCCTGCCAAACTCACACAGGTCCGTTGCAGGAGAAGAATGCCATTAATTAGCGCTCTGCAACAGATGCTTTTCTGTGGGTCACTGTAAAAATTGCACATCAGTCCTGTCTGTTAAAGGCTAGACAGTGGCACCGCTGTGCAGCGTGCTGACATTTTACTGCAACCCCAAACCCCCGGTTAGGCTTGTTTCTTCTGCACCTCTCCTGCGCTTTCCATGACGTATGTAGAGAAAAGGAGGGGTGAAAGAGGTGCCACAGTTATCCCATCACAGGAACTCGCTGTTCATCATCTTATACTACCTCTCACTTTTATAAATGAGAACCAAAACCTCACTGAAATGGGCTGGCAGATGGGTTTTTTGTCAGCTTTTTTAACAACTGGAACTGCTTGACCTGGTGGAGAAAATGGGGACTCCTCATTTTGCTGCTTTTCTGCCTTGGCCTTTCCTGGATCAATGTTTTCTTATCTTTCGCAATTTGTTCATGTCGGTGGGTTTCATGTGCTCCAGTTTTCTCTCAGCTGCACCCGTCCTTCTCATGGGACACATGGCCCCTGCTCTGGGGCTGTGACTCCGCTGCTGGGATGTGTGCTTTGGGCCAGCTTTTCTCTTCCCACTTCAAGGAAGACAATCAGCTGTTCCTCAGGAAAATGTAAACAAAATATCTTTGGCCTCCGGTCTGGGGTGCTGCGATACAGATGTGCAATGCGTCGAGGTGTCAGCGTGGACCCAGGAGGTTGAATACATGGAGCTGAAGAAACGCTGAAGAAATGCACGCGCCCTTGGAAAAGGATTCATGTCCCGTTTTCCAGTCTGATACTGTGCTTAGAGGATCAGAAAGACCTATTTTTTTAAAATTGTCTAAGCTTAAAGCTGATGGTTGGTTGGGTTTTGAGGTGTTTTTGGACTCTGAAACGTAACCTGCCCCCCCTTCTGTAACCCACCTAAACAGCGTGCAGCATCTCCAGCCTGTGACTGTGGGCATCTGGGTTTTCATTGGGCTTTTACACTAACTAAAAATTTGTCCTGCCTAATGAGTGTGTGGTCCTGAGTGAGCTGTGCCTGGCGCGCCCGAGTGTATTGATCAATTAAAAGTTAATTAACAATTCAGTTCTGAAAGATAGCTGAGGCTGGTTTAACGGCTGACTTTTTAGAGTTGCATACCACCAGGAGTCACGTTGAGCTGGCTTTGAGGCCAAAACAGCACATTTCCCACCGACTTCGGCTGGGAATCCGAATTTCAGAGTGATTGCATGGATGTGGGGGAGAACAGTCAGAGCCAGGCTGTTTGTGGGTGTCGCAGCAGCCGAATCTCCCAGCTGCAGGCCCACTGCCCTAGAGATACTTGCCATATATCGAGGTGGGTGCCGGCTGGTGCCAGGAGCAAATGGGGGGGGGGGGTTCTCCTCCCGTGACCACGGAACGTACACAGCACAGGGAGCCATCCTGGTGCTTGGGGATGGCCACAGCATCTGCGTCTCGGCTGGCAGGAGGGGCTGCGCTCGCAGGCTGGGCTTTGAGACCAAACTGGCTACACCATGGGTCACAATCCCAGGTTGAACAGCAGGGGAGGGGTAAAATTTTTCTCGCTGCAGTTCAAGCTTTGCAGCAAATTGGCAATAAAGAACAAACTTTATAGGATTCTCAAGTATGTGTGATCACGGCTCCTGCGCCATGCAAAATGGTGATGAGGAAACCTAGGAGAAAGGGACCGTAAAAAAAGGGATGTGCCAAGGTGATTTTTCACATTTCTGCAATAATTCCTTACATTGCCAACAGTGCCGGAACAGGCAGGCAGAGCTGTCTTGTTCCTGTTCGAAGTGCAAAACCACTTCATTGTTTAGATCTCTGATTTTTTGTGTCTGTGATTTTCTTCATTATAAAGAAGAAAATACAACCTAGAATATTATGAAACAGTATTAATTGTACAGTGCTTAAACTGGACACATTAATGATTTGCAGGATAATTGCTATGCATTGCCTATGCTATTGCTGTACTACTGCACAATATACAGTACTATTATACAGTAGATACTGCTATGCATATCTACTGTATAAACATTTAATTTGCGGTGTCACTGCTCACTTGCACTGTTTGGTCCTATGATGGGAAACATGCTGTTTTAGCAACAGCAGAGTAAGTTTCTGCAAGAGCTGGCAACGTATCATCATTTTTTCCTTTTCTTCTGTTAATATTTGAGGATTTTATAAGAGCCACCACTCGAAGAGTAGCCTGACTGTCCTTAATAATGACCACAGCGTAACTGCGATACTCTTTCCTACTGGTAGTTCGCAGCTTTGCCCCTCACAACTTGTATCTCTCTCTGGGGCTCCTAAGCTCAAGTTTAGCATGCTGTGTACCATAAATAAGCACTAACAGATAACATCTAGAGTTATTTCCAACTTTGAACATTTTTCCAAGAAACACAAAGGTCAAGTGGAGTGAAATTGTTTTTAAAAACAAATAGGCCAGCAAAGAAAAGAATTAATTGCAGGTTTGAAATAACATAATGACGTCAGGAAATGGCAAACTGGATTTGTAGCTTGAAATCTTATTTCAAATGATTTATGTTCATCATATTTCTGCTTGTAAACAGAGATTAGAGAATAAACTTAATAAATCTCCCAATAAGGCATAGAAAAGCACATGTGCGTTGCTAATGTTTTAAAGGTTCCAGTTAAAGCTCTAGATTTCGCTAACAAGCAGACACATTTTTTGTAACAAAAGACGAGTAGAAAATACTTTCCTGTGAATTAATGAGCTAATTTTTGGATTACGCTCACAGCTGTTACTACATGGGCTGGCTTTGGTCATTATAATATGTTCTGATAGTCCCCCTAGTAACAAGTAAAGCGGTCTCACAAGCGAGGAACAGTTCAAAGCTGTTGATTATGGGCCGGTCCTTGAAGCTCCCCGTTGCCCACTTTCCGCCATGCATGCTCTCCATCTGCTAGAGCATCCACATGACAGAAGCTTGCGAGAAGGCCCGCTTGAGCAATGCTTTCAAGATGTCGGTAATCAGCTAACAGCAGACATTAAGAGCAACTATTACAGCCCTTGCCGTCCAGGTTTGGGGATTTCTGTCTTCCTTCAGGAATGATCAAACTTAATCTCAGTAATACAGAGCACAGCCTCTCCAAAAGAGATCCAGGCTTGTCATGTGTCACACTGTTTTCTCAAGCCAAAAATAAATATATGGTTTTTTTTTTTCCTTCAACTTCTACGTTTCGTCTGCTGAAGCATTTGAAATATAACATGCGCACCGACCGGCTGTGCCGATGAACCTAACCTTGCTGCAAGGCTTTAAATGGGAATCCTCTCCAGGAAAGGCCTGAAACACTGACCCGTTGTTACATTAACTTCGTGAATGGTCAGAATTTGTCTTTCTGTTCCAAACTTTACTTCTATGAGCCCTCAGGTCCCCCTCACGCCTTGTGCATTATACACTTTCCATTAACAGATGCCACATGTTAGCGGCTTTAATAGAACTTATTAGGTTTAATGGGACGGTGGTAGGGAAGTAGCAAGCAGAATGATGGATAGTTGCAATTCATCCATTAAGAAAGCTTACTTTATAAGTCTTTGTCGGTGTTCTACCTGTGTTTAAAGCATTTCTAAAGTGATCAATTAGCCAAGAACTTTTAAACAAAATTTAAACCTCAGAGCTGACTTGCAGCCTAACAGAAAGTATGAAAGATAAATGACATTTGTAGCGCCCCGGCATTTAAACTAATGTATGTGTGGAGAGTAATTGCATCGGTTTATAGGCTTTCATTTACATAAAAAGGAAATCAGTGCTTGGCATGTGACAAAGTTATGTGAGAAATCACCACAATTTGCTGTACTGCACACTAATAAAATTCTGTTTGTTTAAAATGGTTTGTTCATGAGATGGTTGTTTTCACAAACTGATAATATAAGCAAAGGAAAAGACTTTATGGTCTGGGGCTTTTTTTTGTTCTCTCCAAATGCAGTGTACACTGCAGTGAATTTTATAGTAAAAGGCTCTGGGCTTATACATTTCATAAATAAAATAAAAATAAAGTGGCTAGTAATCTACCTTGCAACCAACATTCTTCACTGTGAAATCATACAGAAAAAGATCTTGTTATTGTATTTGAATGTAAAGCATTGTACGTTTTTTTTTTTAATCATACAACTCATTATCAAATTGAACTCTTTCTTAGTGTTTCTGATTGTATTTCTGATGTATTTCTATCATAAAAACGACATTTTTCAAACATTTGCCCGCGTCCTTTCTGGTGTTGTTTGGAAGTATTATTGGAGATGTGCAAACATGCAATGATTTGGCTGCCTGTTGTCCAGTGAACTTGAATAGTCAGGAGCTGCTCCCGTTCCATGCTGTGACCCCAGAGGCAAAGCAAACCACATTCTCACTGTTGCTGTGATACCGCGCCCCATTGCCAGTAGAGAGGTTCTGTAAGAAAAGTATTTCAGTGATTCCATGATCCCTGATCCATGTTTAGATTTTTTTTAATTTTTATCTAAGTCGTTGTTTTGGGCAAATATGTGTATCCATGTTTCCACGCACTGCCTGCCCCTTGCATTCTGCGAGAGGGAAAATGGGCCTTAGTGAGAGGCAAAGCTTGTGCAAATTTAGGCGATTCATGATTCCTCACTTTGAGGAAACAGTACCTTTAAGTAGAGCGTCAAAAGCAGAATTTCACGCATTCAGTTCAGTCTTCTAAAATTCTGGGGACTTGCAGGGGAAGAGTTTTTAACTGAGTCACATTCCAGTTATGTGGTTTCAGTACACTGACAGCAAAAACATAGGTGCATCAGAGTTCAAGACTGATTCCTCGGATTTCTTCTTGAAAATAATTTTTATCTCTTAATTTTCTGAAAGGTGCAATTGTTACTCCGGATAAGAATGATTTTGTTACTTAAATCACAGAATATGACTAAGGGTTTATTTATATCCAGGCAGTTCCTTAAATGGGAAACAATGCACTGGTGTTTGTTCTAATGCATTATTAATTTCAGTCTGCTGGATTTCTGTTCTTCTAGAGTATGAACCTATTGTCAAGAAACAACAGAATTTTGTATACATTTAAATATATACAGATTCCCAAAGTTTGAAATGATATGATTTGTGCTCTTTGCAATATATTTGCCCAGAAAGGTTTGGCTCAGATGGAGCATCTGGTTCTCAGTGTGTTCCTAGTATTAAACTCAGTTTTGGTTTTGACATAAGAAGACTCAGTGACAGAAGGTCACATATTGAGCCTCTGACTCAGCTGGAATGGAGAACCGAGATCTTTCTGCCTTCATGCCTTTTGCTTGATGTGCTGCAGAGCAGCCCAAGAGCCCATGGAGGAGAGGGTGCTTGGGCCGGTCACCCCATGGAGATCAGCAGGACAATTCATGCCAGTAACAGGTCACCAGCAACAGTGAGCCTGGATCAGAGAATAGTGCTCCAACCCCAGGTGTCTTTTAGGGTGGAAAGTAGCACTAAATTTTCTGTTCATAGATTTTCTGTTTATAACCCAGGTCCTATCCAGGCTCATGTGGGATGTAGGCATGACATTCATTTCCCTTTTTATTATGAGAAGTGCAAAGATTCTGGTGGCTCCTGGTGGACAGAGAGTACAGGAGCATATGAAGTGAGTGATGGAGACATGGTGTTCCTTGCCACCTTCCTATATAGAAAAGGCCATATATTAATGGTTAGAAAAAGCACTGGGAGCTTCAAGGAGTTCCATAGGGGTTCCATACGGTGAATTTCTGTGTGTGTATCTTTCTGGGTATGGTGCAAGGAGAGGGGAGACTTGTTCACAGGTCTAGTCTGTTCTCTGTAGATAGATTTGAAGAGCTGCCCATGTGGTTGTAAGAAAATCTAAGTCCAGTTGATTGAATGGAATGTAATAACCGCCTTTTTGTTTCAGTTTTAAAGGGGAGACTGGCATCCTGGGACAAGTCTTCAGCCTGTAACTGCAATTTCCCATCTCATGAATGGAAATGTAGAGATTGCAGCAAGTTTGCGCTCTGAGAATTCATTTTTTAGCTATGTTTCAGCTAGAAATTTGTATAGTAAAATCATACTACTTTCCCAAAGCAAGCCATATTGCTTCTATACCATATCTGCAAACAATTAGTCAGAAATGGTACTTACTTGAACTGTTATCATCTTAATCTTCCTAAGCTAGAAAATTCCTAAGCCTCGAGCCAATATTGTGACAGTTGGTTTATTATTTGATAACACAGGCATTCTGTATAACAACATTGCTCTGGACGCGGAGTGTCCTTTAATCAAGTGCAGGGCTGGAAACAGAAATCGTAGCTGCATCAGTCTCGTAAGTGATAGGAAGTCATCAACACTGATTTGCTCCGCAGAAAGGATATAGTCAATCTAAAGTGTCTCTTTTTTCCCTCTAGAAACCACCCCAAGTGCTCATACCAGCACTCAGAGGAGCTTGCCCTTGCCCTGCCACTTCCTTTCTCCCCTCTTTCCCTGTCGGAATGGGAGCAGATTTCCATAGTGCCTGATTAAGGCGTTTTTTATTATATTTATTATAATAACATTTATTACATTTTATTAGTTTACAATTGCATCTAGAATTACTAGAAGCAGAGATGGTCCTTCAGGAAATACACATGTGGACATGAAAGCTATGCGTTAATTTTTGGTGCAGACCATGAAGTCAATTTGGCACAACTCTGAAATAAGGCGCAATCCTTGGACCAGTTAGCTGCTTCTCCACTATTTTGTCTTCCCTAAAAGTTGTTCTGACCTCCCCAGCCACTGAGGAGTTTTAGGTTGATGCTGTTCCTTGACTGTGGTACCAATGATGTTTGTATCTCTGCGAGCAGCTTTGCTCTCCTGTTAAACCTTGCAAGACTGATGGCCTGTTCTCCTGCAGAAAATGGGATCCTCGCATACCTCAGAGCCCGACCATCTGAGCCAAGAAATGACTGCAATGTGAATGAGGTCCAGCTTTTGCAGTCATTAACAGCTCTGTAAGCTGGTTGAAGCTGTTGTAGATTTGCTTTTCTTCTTTTAAAACAACAGTAAGTGTTTCAAATTAATACACAGTGTTGTTGATATAAGTTCTACCAAGGGCATGTCAACACATACAACAATGTCCTCTAATGATACCTTGTGCTGTGTGATACGCTTGATGTTTATTGGGAATGGCTTCCCCAAATTTATCAGCACCACATCTCCAGGCGGCCCAGGGAGGGGTGCAGGAGCTCTGAGGGCCACTCTCAGGGAAGAAGAGGAACCCAAGACTTAAACGAATGCAGCATTGCTTCTGCAGAACTCAGCTGTGACAGTGCCACTGACACCCTCGGCTTCATGCAGGGAACCGGAGCTGCTCGGACTGGTGTTTCTCAGCAGCCGCTGGAACCAGCAGCGATGCCGAGCGTGTCCGTACTCTTGCTCTGTTCTTCCTTTTCATTTTGGCATGAGTTTCTCAGCTCTTTTCCCTTTTAGAAAACACATCCAGCCCTGTTTTGCAGGAGGATTGGCCCTGTGGTGCCCAGGAGCTGTGCCGGGTAGGACTGCGCGGAGCCAGGTTGCACGTGGGGGTTTAGGGACCCGGACTCAGCCCTAACACCAGGGGAAGGTGGCTTCTGGTTCAAGCTGTGTCCAAAATGGTCTTGAGCTTTGTTAGAAGTGCTCAGGCTGTGGCTAAACAGACTGACTCATGCCCTCCACTAGCAAAGGTCTTTTGTGTGCGAGCTGATGTGTGAGCTCTCCTGACAGGTTTTGGTGGGCCTACTCAGGGTGTAAAATCAAACACGTGCTGAGGGCTTTTTCATCAAAGGCCTTATGGTTAAAACAATTCAGCAAACAATTGCTAACAGACAAGAACCACAAATTCAGTATTGAACATAATTTCTTGAAGGCTGGCATCAAATCTGGTACTGCAACAAACATAGCAGGCTGCTGTTGGGGACGAACACTGATGGTCCAAACAAGCACCACCAGCCCTAATGTCTGCAGCCTTTGGGCTGTGCACAGCGTTTCTGCATGTCCTGAGCCTGGTGAGCGCCAGGAAGGTGGGACCTGCACCCGACAATACCAAGTGGAGCAGTACTGCACTGACATGGAAATTACTTATTTGCTTTTTACAGCCCTGGAAATTCCTGGTGATGAATTAAGTTTGGGGATTGCATGGGGGTTTAGGCCATACCTCCACAGACACGTTCTCTAATAACTGACAACTAACACACAGTATTTTATACTAGTTTGGAAACTGATATTCTGTAGCTTTCACAGCAGCGTCTAAAAAAATTATTCTCTGCTAAGATCCCTCATAAATTTCTAGAACACATTTATGTTCCAAATCTGCATTTAATTTAGTTTTAATAAGACATTTATAGTATAGCGTATTTGCAAAATACTAAATGATTATTAAAACCTGTGGAGGATTAACAACTTCATAACCCATACTGGAGATACCTACATCAGCTGTTAACTTGCTCGTTGATACACCACCACTGCTGGGCTGGGCTGAGATGCTTAAACCAACACCTTCCCTGCCAAAAGAGGGGCCGTGCACCCTGCGCGGAATTTCCTTTGCTGCCCTGGAGCAGAAGAGCTGATGTGATAGCCAACCTCCACTGAAGCAATGCAAGTTTTACCACTCATTTGCAGACAGACAAGATTTCATCCCCTAGATTTCCTCATTTTTCAAGGCACATTGCAAGATTGTTTTAGTTTTAAAGGGAACAGCCCAGGCCGGGGCCGTAATACGGATACGACTGTGATTGATAGTTGTTTAAGAAACATGTTCTGTGTTTTGCACCCCTGTAAGGTCTGGAGGACAGGCAGACTGGGGCAGAATTATCAGGGATCGTGTGGACTTCTGGACTGCAGCGTGGTTGCTGCGGTCAGAGCTTGCTGGGCAGCTTCAGCCAGCAATTACATATGACAGTACATCATATTTATAAATGAAGATAATACTGGAAATCTGTTAAATGATGTAGGCTACACCTGTAGATGTTTCAAACCAATGACCCTTTCTGCTCTTTGTTTCTCCTCGTGTTTGGTGAGCAACTGGTGGGCTTGTTTTGCTTCTGCCGCAGGGTCCTCAAGGATCTGGAATGGCCCTTGTTACGTTAGGACAAGTAAAATTATTGCAGGTAAATGACATGGATCTGCCACACCAGGCATGGATACAGGGTCTTGTGTCCCTGCAAACAAGCAGGACAAATACAGGGCAGTGCCAGACTTCCCCAGAGAGGGTGGGTGACGGGGAGAAGGACCAGGAGCACCCTGCCGACACATGGCCACGTTTCTCCTTCATAACAGGAGGATGCACATGGCCTAGCCCTTCATCAGGGGACATTTAATAATTTTTATAGCCCTTAACTGAAATGTTTATGATACAATCAGGCTGAGCTGGTTCTCCCAACTGAGGGTCAGCAGGCATCGCTGGAGGGACAGCATCAAGCCTATGGCTGGAATATGCATATTTGGTGTTAAAACTTCATCTTTTAATGATTCGCATTGAAATATGAGAATATTTTCCCAAGTTGGAGTAGATTTCTTCAACCCACAAGTACAGTCTAATAGAAAAATTAAGCAGACAGTAAGTTTTTGTCTACATATTTTGCACGCTGCCCATGGGCTGCACTCCTGTTTTAACCAACCTGCAATACAATAGACAAAACATGAGAAGTATTAGACAAAATAACGGAGGGATAACTTAAATTTCCTTGTCAAAACATCTATTTATGCAAACCTGACAATGTCTCCTGGCGTGTGGCATGAAAAACGGGGATTATTTCTCTGGGCGCTGAAGAGGGGACACTGCGTCAGTCGATCAGATCCATCCGGACATGCCAAACACTGCCCCACCACCCGATAACATCAGGTCACTTAATCCTGCAAAATACCTGCTAGCAAGTCAGCACCAGGAAGCTGTTGAAGTGTAGAAGAAAGAGCGATAGCCTCATCTCACACTGTTCATAAAATAACAATACTTTTTTTTTTTACGTGACCTAGGCACAGAGCAGCGTTTCCCAAGCCAAGCTGCAATAGAAGCCTTTGTTTAACAACTGCAACAAGTGCTTAAGTTACTTGTCGAATACTAGCCAGGTTTGACAAGTTTATCTAGTAGTACCGTTGAGATCCTCGACAATGGTGTTTCTGCAGTGCAAGCAGGGCATTTGATACAAGGGTGTGTATATAATTTTTTAAAGTATTTATAGGAGTTCCACGTGATACTCTCATGTTGTCTGTCTTGAACTTTTAACCACATCTTTGTATTTACTGGGTTACTAAACCCTCCATTGTGCCTGGGAGGGCAAGTTGTGCTATGTCAATGCCCCATCCCTGGAGGTGTTCAAGGCCAGGTTGGATGAGGCTTTGAGCAGCCTGATCTGGTGGGAGGTGTCCCTGCCCAGGGCAGGGGAGTGGAACTGGATGATCTTTAAGGTCCCTTCCAACCCAAACCATTCTATGATTCTGCATGTGTGTGTGAGCCAGGCACATTTCCGAGGTTGTCTCTCGGCTGGGACTGGCAGCAGAGCAGAGGGACAGGAAGTGCTGGAAGCCCGGCACAGAGCAGGGCTGGGGACATGCAGGCAGCGCCGTGGGGACAGGCACCTTAGGGCGCAACGAGCATCCCTGCAGGGTGTGCAACCCAGCCGAGTGTCTTTGGCCCATCCATCCCCTCCATAAAGCTGCTACTTGTTACGATCCAGGGAAGCTGGCACCATCTAATGAGCCCCGCGTCGGTGGCAAGCACTGAGATTCGCCTCCTCGCTCAGCCACCTGCTCCTGCGATGAGCCTGGCTGGGCGCTTACCTGTCCTGTCCTTGACACCGGCATAAAACTGCACTTCCTTTTTATTGGTTTATGAGGATATTGTGGTGTAAAAGATCATGTTTGAAGCTGAAAAAAAACAGATGCCAGTCAGTGCCATACTGGAGCAGGCTCAGCGTATCCGTGTGCAGGAACACCATAGCTTTGGTCCTCGCCCAACTGAACACTTCATTTAAATACTAAATTGACAATTAAAGTACTACTTTTGACAGATATGCAACTACTGGTAATGAAGTGGATAGTGGAGAACAGAATTTGGGGTGAAATCCCGGCACAGATGGGTGGTGAGTCAGTGCCGTTGCTGAGGGGTTGAAGTGCAGCGGGCGGCAGGTTTTCGATTCCCTTGCCTGCTTTGTAGCTGGGTTGACACCCAAAACACAGAACTTTGTCTGCTGTGAATTACAATTCGAAGTTGCACCCATAAAACTCTAAGCATGTTTTCATTTCAACCCAGTGGAAATATTTTCAATTCAATATTTCAATTCAACCCAGGATCAGTGCTCAAGTTTGTGCCCGTTACCTCTTGTCCTGTCACTGGGCACCACTGAAAAGAGCCTGGCCCCATCCTCCTGACACCCACCCTTTAAGCATTTATAAGTATTTATATTGATAAGATCCCCCTTCAGTTGTCTTTTTTCCAGACTGAAGAAAATCAAAGATCAAATCTTTCTAGTCCATTAAGATTTAGTCAGGCATTCAACTTTCATTACTCTCTATGGTTTCTGAAATGTCATTCTTTGATTTTGTGTCAACTGTTCTGATCCCCTGGACAGGGAAGGGAGGTTACGATGAGGCATCTTTTAGCCTGTTGAGGGTTTTTTTCTCCTTTAAAGAAAGAGAGAATTACCATTGTGTAATGTGCCCGAACGAGGAAGTCTAGGGGCTCGGGACAAGCCGGTTCAGCCAGTTAACAACAGATTGCTTTCATTGCTTCGGTATGTCAGTGATTACTCTAATGCTGAGCTCTGGTGGGGGCTGGACGATGATGGCGAGTGCCTCAAAACTGGCCCCAATTCATTATTCTCCGCAAGCACAAAGGTCAGGCGCCCGTGCCCCTCTGATTGGGCACCTTACGCAAAGTGCATGTCCTGGGAGGAGCCCCTGACATCTTTGATTTTTCCCACACACAAACTGTTGGTACAAGATGTAATCTGGGAATGAAAGGGCCATGGACAGGATGATTGGGGACAGCTGCTCCCCAGAGGCCTCCAACGGCAGAGCCCGAGCACTAAATACCCTCCGCTTTCCATGGCCTCAGGACAGGAGAGGTGTCAGGCTACATGGAGGCACAGATGGAAGTGAACAGGATTAAGCAGTCCTGATTAACTCTAAGTATTTTTTCAGTAAGGTAATGGCACTTAGAAAAAAAAAGGGAGGTGGGGATAAAAGGAGGAGGATATGCCCCCACCAGCTTCTTCCATCCATCATCTGAGGAGGACCAAGGCTGTGCCTGGGTCATCCGTGTCTGCGGGCTCATCCCTGCTGAACCATCACTTGGCTTCGAAGAAAAGGAGTCTTGAAGCAACCTTCCCTGCCCTGCCTCTGCGACTTTAACAATTAATAGAAGAAGACATAGTCCTTTGTGCAGACAGATCTCAAACCCACTTGAGTTAGCAGCGATGACTGTAGCACATTTCAGATCAAGTCTATGCAGCACAAGAGCTTCTCCATTTCTTTAACTAAAGCGCACGGCATTTTTTCATTTCTTCTGCAGGTAGAGGTGGTTCCAGCAGGTGCTCATTGCTTCCCCTGCTAGCTCTCCTCTGGTGGTAAAGGCTAAGTGTGGATAAATCCGGCTGACCTCTAAGTGGAAAGACTCTTTGTTCACCATACAGGGTTCTCCCCACTGAATTTCTTTTATCAAATCTTGGATATAATAAAGATGGATGAAGAATAAATGTTGCTCTTGCTCGATTCCCTTCTGATGTAAATGGATGATGCTCAATTTTTTTATAATCAATTGCTTCGGCACTATAATAACAGCCCTTAAATGTGAGGAGGCAGAAAGGTACTTTTAAAAGAAAGGTATGAAGAATCCGTAATGTTGTGATCAGAGATCTACGGAAGAGACTCCTGATGTGCAGAATAACTGAACTGGTTTCTGGTGTTTTGGTTAATCTGTGTCACATGATGGACTTTGGCTCAGACAAACAGTTAGTTTTAATTAATCTAGAATGCATGTTTTCTATTGGCATGTCTATGTTATTTGTCTCTCCTCTCAACAGCTTTCTCTGTGTTTGTGACGTTCTGCAATGCTCTGGCTGCCCGCAAAATCTGTTATCAAAGTGGTGATGCTGTATCTTGTTAAATTTCTATTGCCTATGTCAATTCTCCCCACCCCCTTAAATAACCAGTTAGATCGGAACCAGCCTACAAATATTTTAATTTTCCTCTCGGTTTACAAAGGCACCTGGTCAGGGAGGTCTTGTGCTTTCGCACCCGGAGTAACCGGGACTGGTGAGGAGCTCCCGGATGAGGCCGCCACACTGCAGATTCCCAGTTCATAGATCATAGAATAGAATCTTCATGGTTGGAAAGGACCTTTGAGATCATTGAGTCCAACCATACACACACAAAAAAACCCCTACAATCTCTGTCACAAGAGCATGCCCTGAAGTGCCAAATCTAGATGTTTCTTAAATACCTCTAGGGATGGTGACTCAACCACCTCCCTGGGCAGGCTGTTCCATTGCCTCACCACTCTTCCAGTAAAGTAATTCTTCCTAATATCTAATCTAAACCTCCCCTGCCACAACTTCAGACCATTTCATCTGGTCCTGTCATTATTCACCTGGGAGAAGAGGCCAACACCCACCTCTCTACAACCTCCTTTCAGGTAGTTGTAGAGGGCAATGAGGTCTCTCCTCAGCCTCCTCTTCTCCAAACTGAACATGCCCAGTACCCTCAGCCTCTCCTCATATGGCTTGGTCTCCAGACCCCTCACCAGTTGCTTCTGCTGCTATCAAAACCTCCCTCGTGCCTCACCATATGCTTAAAGGTTGCATAAAGAAGGCTGAGCTAGTCTGAAAGAGGAGGAATTTCCAACTCCATTAACTTTACTGTAACCTGAGAAAACCCTTTCCAGATTGTTTGTGGGCAAATTGCTCTCACTAATGGCCGGAGTGGAGCTGGCAATACTGCCTTTCCTACTGCCGCCAGCGCCCTGCTTATTCACATGTGGCCCTCGCTTTGCAGCCCTTATTCTTGCTAATCTCATGATAAAAAGGAGCCAGAGTAGTGTTACTGGTGAGATATTTAAACTTCTGCAAGAAATGGGTTGGCTTTAACCAGGGTTTTCTTCAATGAATGCAGCATTTCTGTGCCTGGGACAGTAAAGTTCTAGTTAGCAATAGGATAGTCGTAATTTGCTAAAATACAGTTTGGTTAAAAAAATAATCCCAAACCACTGCAAACAACGGATGCTGTTCTGCTAGTGTGCCATTGAAATATTGGTGAACTTCTCTTGGCCATTTTTCCATCACTACCAACTCGCGCTGATGATTTTCAGGATGAAGTATTTAGTGAATGGGAATTAGGTTACGAATATGTTTGTCCTGCCTTCACTAGCAAATGGAGATCAAGTGATGATGACAGCCCGCCTGTTCTCCTCCGTGCAAGAACATGGGGCTCAGCGAGGCGCATCCCCGAGCGAGATGCCGGGAGCTGCCAGGGCACGGGCGGACGGGCAGCATCGGCTGCTCTGCTTCCTTCTGCTGCTCCTTCCCGGCCGTGGATTAGCTGGTCTGCCTCATGGGCAGAGAAGGTGGGATGTACTTACTGCTTTCCAAATGCTGTCTTTTTTAAGTATTAATTTTGTGTTACAAAGAAAGTACAGTTTTGTAACCAGGCAATCAACCTTTTTTGGTGGGTTTTTTTTTTTGGTACACAGAAACAGCTAATCAAGTAAAACTGCAGTTTTTAAACTGAGCAAATACAAGTCCATTTGTACCCTGTGATTCCACTGCCAGTGACGCGGTGCTGGCTCTGCTGGGTCTCCAGGACAGACAATAGTGTTGTGAATCTCCAGCCCCTACTTCCCAACATGACATCCCAGCATGGGCCACGTTTCACTATTCTCATTACACAGCAATATTATGGTTTTCAAATAAAAGGCTCACGCAGAAAATTAGTTGCTCCCTAGGGCATGTGGATGTGTGATGAGAGAAACTTTCAAGAGGAGGAGAAGAGTGCTGTTTTCATGAACTCAAGTGCTGCACTTGCGAGCATGTAATAGTGGCTGGTTTGATTCTGCGCTTGAATTTGAGAAGAGAGCAGAGCTTTCACCCTGAAACTGTTCAGCCACCACAGAAATTTGGTTTCCTCCAAGTTTTGCTTTTTTAAGTGCTAGGAAGCAACAATCTGCTCCTGTAATGCTGAAAAACAAGCACAGAAAACCTCCGTTGGCATAATTATCATCAAAGCCCTGGGTATCTGGCTTTGCTGCATTCCAGCTGGAGGAAGGTAAAAATGGGGAGTTTTCTTTAAAATACACGTCATGGACGTAGCATGGAGGGAACGTGCCTGAACAGCAAATGGGACAAAAACAACTCACGCACAAGTCTTCTGGGGAGGCTGGGTGCCAGTTTCACACTCAAAGTCAGTGACTTTGATCCCATTCCTTAAATAAACATGACAAACTCAGCGAGGCATCAAGATTACAGACCAAAGCCCACTGCCGATGTAGGGGCGGTTACTTTTAAAGTCATATAAATGTGGAGACAGGACCTCTGTCACCAAATATGCTTTTGTCCAAAGCAACACAGGATTTCCAAATGGTTGCGGTATCAAAGCTGCAGGAAAAATAAAAGACCTCTGTAGAAATCCGGGACTAAAGTACATTCCCCACTATGCAATGGAAGAAATTCCAACTTCTGGTTAAGCCAGGATGTGTTTGTATTTTCTTTCTTTGTACAGGCATTAATTCAGCGCAGGCAGAATCCCAAAATTACTATGCTATTCCCCAGGAATTAGCAGCCATTCCACTTGGAAAAAAAATAAAAATAATTCAGTTGTACTAGATGATAAGATTTCCATCTGGAATTGTGTTTGTTTTGTCTTTATTATAAGAGGCCCAATGATAATTTTCCCCCTTACTTGAAAAGAGAAAAAGGCCAGCAATTTCCATAGCTCTAACTCTCAAACTACCTTTCGCTTTACCTCCTTATTGGAAATGCCATTCCCCGATCAAGCAGGTGATTTTAATGTAGGCTGGATTTTGAAAGGCAACAGCCCAATCACTGGTCCCACACCGCGCCTGGGCCGGAGTCAGAGCAAGCGGAGGACTAGAGCAGAGTCATTGAATAGGCTTAATAGCATGATTGTTTTTATATCGTATTACCTAATGTTTATTTATTTATAGACAATTTAAGATTGTGAAGTCATGCTTAATACAAAATCTGCTACTTCAGCTCTACAAAAATACATCTTTTATTTATACAGGTACGTATGGTGGACACATGGATGCCTCACTCCAGGGAAAGGAAACCTCCCACTAGGTCTGATTTGTGATAAAGCATTCAGCAGTTCATCAATGTGTTTAATTTTGCAGTTTAGAAAACGAAGTGTCGCTAATCAGGCAGGTCAGGGACTGTTTGGAGCACGATACTGTAACAATCACAGTTATTTTTCCTGTGGATACTGTAAGATCGGTGGTTAAAGACCCTTGGAAAACATTGCTTAGCAGTGGATTTCAGTGAAATACCAGTTCCTCTGTCTATATGGACTCTCCAAATTTTGGCTTCCCTGTGCTGAAAGGGTACTCTAAACAGACCAATATGTCATGCAAGTATAATTGCTGAGTTTTGAACAAGTCCGAGGTGTAAGCAAGCCTTCAGAAGTTTGAGGACTTTTCTATACCATCTTCCAGCCTCTTAAAGCTGAAAGGTTTTCTTGAACAATTATTTTTCTGACATATTAGCAATTATGAAGATGGCATGAATAACTTTTCTCACAACGATTTAATTCGGCTGCATCTTTACTTTGAAAGGAATTTTTAGATGATGCTGGATTTCAAATAGTCACCATCATCTCTTTTGATAATTACACCTGCAAGTAAAATATCTGTTTGAATCTCCAAATACGCCAGGGCTGTGAATATT
This sequence comes from Stercorarius parasiticus, assembly GCA_013396915.1. NCBI lineage: Eukaryota > Metazoa > Chordata > Aves > Charadriiformes > Stercorariidae > Stercorarius > Stercorarius parasiticus. Next base: position 59,614 of record VWZL01004917.1, read on the forward strand.
TGCTAATTCTTTAGACTTTTATAGACTATAGTGGAAAAGTGTTGCCCCCCAGCATTAAGTCCTGACCTTGCTTCTGCATGCCCTGCTGTGACAGGTGGATGGTGTAAAGGAATTCAGAAGTGGCACAGTGCGGAGTATTTCCATATCGTGTCCTCTTCGATTGTGTCAGTGAGGAACAAAGAGGTTTGATTTAGTTCCTTCAGTAGCTTTAACTCCTACCTGTGAATGAATAGAAAGCCTTGCTTGGAAGCAAGTGTTTATTAAGAGGAGCCTGAATAACATCTGTGCGCCCACAGTACCTCAGCTGGGATAACTGCAGTACAACCCGGTCCCTAAACTGCCCCAAATTGAAAACAAGCATTTGAATGGCATCTCCTTTTGCCTGTCCTGCCCTCCAGGTGGGAGCAGAGCCAGCTCCGAGGCCTGGCTTTGCCTGTGCCCGCCGCACTGCCGCTGCCTAAATGCATGGGGGGGAAACGATAGAAACAGCAATGCTTTACCCACTGTCAAATATTAATACAGAAAAGCTTACTCCTTTCTCTTGACAGGAGAATGTCTTTCTCCTGCCGGCAGTTCCCTCTGCTCTGCGTGGATTCATCACTGGAATGCCACTGGCAGGCAGCGCAGACACAAATTGCGTGTAGGTCAGGCCATAAGCCAGGCTGAAGGTAAAAGAGAAAACTTTCCAATTCTGTATATAATTCAGCAGGTTACATGTAGCAAACAGGGAGAAAATGGAGAAAGAAAAAAAAAGGTTTGTCTCTGAAGTCGCCACAACCCAAGAAGACCCCGATGGCGTCCCACCTTTGCACGTTGTGGCAATGAAATATGAGTTGACAAAGTCTCCTCAAGGTGAATCCTAATACAGCAGCCACCAGGAATCTGGCATCATGTCTCAAAAAGGGCTTTTACTTTGCAGGTGGGTCCTGCATACTTCTCCGTAGGTCATGGCGGAGATTACGTTTCAGGTCAGCAGCCTAATGAGGAGTCGCCCTGCAGGGCGAAGGAATGCCATATGGCTTTTTTTCCCCACTTAACACATTATGAAAGCTAAAAGAAAGAGCATTTGGAGCTGTCTTGGATTGTTGAGGGTTCTTGGGGTAAACGGGACTAAACGTGCGATGCAGTTTGTGAACAAACACTAGCGAAATTAGTTTTGTACCAAGCAATATTGTTTTTCTGCTATTTTAACAGATTCTGGCAGTTATTGCTTAGCATGGCTTGGCAGCATATGAAAAGATTTGTTCTCTAAACAAGACCCCACTTAACTGTTTACCAGCATCTCCTTTTCTGTTTAATATAAGTAGAGGCAGCTTCCACATTTGTTCCGCCAAAGGAAGAAGGCACTGAAATAAGTCTGATGGGCAGGGATTCCAGGGAAATCAGTCACTCACAGACTGGAAGTTCCTTGCCCTGTAAATAAATTGTGATCAAAGGGCTACAAATCTGGCGCGCAGGTGCTGCACGTTGCGGCTGTGGGAAGAACTACCTAAAGTTTGAAAGTGAGAAGAAACCGGTCTGGGGAGAATCAGGGATGGGGTTGTTGAGACTGCCTTGAGTCCAGCTGGCAAATACTTGGCAAAAAATATTAATGTCCAAAAGACGTAAAAATTTAGACATTACTATTATTTTTTTCAAATGTTGCTAAAGCTTTTTGGGGGTCATTCTGTCTGTCTGTGAGTCTGTCGGGCTGTTTCCCTCACTTTCTCTTTTTGAGCGGGGGGGTCGAGAGGTTGGCGAAGGGATAAACTCCAGATGTCAGGGAAAAAAAGAAAAAAAAAAAAAAGAAGAAAAAAAAAAAACCCTCCAACCCAGCACTGATCCCAACAGAGAATGTTCTGAATCAATGGACTCCACAGTCCAACAGCCCGCGGAGCCCAGCTCCCTTTCACAAAGGCATTATCTGTGCCAGGAGCGAAGCTGCCTCCCCACTGTATTTGTACCTGGGGGTTATTCCTATTCAGAGGAAGTGCCCTGGGTCGGGGAGGGCTCAGCTGGGTAACCCCAAGGTCAGGTGTAATTGCTCTAAAAGGTGGCACATGGCAAGGAATGAGCTCTAATGATTTAGATAGTATCTATTTCACATCAAGAAGTTTCTACTCTGAACAGACCTAATCGAAAGTAATCTGAAAATTAGGGAAAATAAAAACCATGCCCACAATGACCTAAATACCTATTTCCTTGAATTTTATGCCCTAAATAACCTCATTCCTGGGAAGTTTAATTTTTCCCTTCTGCTAAATATACAATTGCCTGGGAGAAATGATTGGTCACAATCAAGCTTTTTAAAGCTGCAACTGTTAAAATATTATTGTTCTAGTAAGAATTTAGGAGGGGAAAGCAGCCAGTAGAGAGGGAGAGAGTGAATGTCCCCAGGCTGTCAGAGTGAACGTCCATGGGAACTCTACTATGTATATATTTATGTATTATTTACATATTTCAGTATTTTTATATATGTATATATTTTTATACATAGGTGCATGTATATATGTATGCAGTGTGTCTGTGTATGTTTAGATATGAGATGTTTAGTATCCTTAGTTTCACCTCCTGCTTTCACAAATAAATAATGACTTACCTATTCAGAGGAAAATGTGAGTCTTTCTCAGCCTCACATATAAAGGGAGAGTGAAAAACCGAAGAGGAGAAGCCAACATGCCCATGCAGATGGTGTCGATGCACTGGGCTGCAGCATGATCAGGATCGGCACAACGTCCCTGTCAGGAGTGATGTCCTCGTGTCCACCTGGCTCCGAGCGATCATCCTCTTGCCATACATATCACAGAATCACAGAATGACAGGGGTTGGAAGGGACCTCTGGAGATCATCCCGTCCCACCCCCTGCCAGAGCAGGGTCACCCAGAGCAGGTGGCACAGGAACACGTCCAGGAGGGTTTGGAATGTCTCCAGAGACGGAGACTCCACCACCTCTCTGGGCAGCCTGTGCCAGGGCTCTGCCACCCTCACAGGAAAGAAGTTCCTCCTCATGTTTAGGTGGAGTTTCCTGTGTTCCAGTTTGTGCCTATTGCCCCTTGTCCTGTCGCTGGGTATCATTGAGAAGAGTATGGCCCTGTCCTCTTGACACCTGCTCTTTAGCTATTGCTGAGCATTGATGAGATCCCTCTCAGGCTTCTCTTCTCCAGGCTCATCCACGTGCTTTATGCTCCCTCCCCGGCCTCCGCACCCTTGCGTCTTTAGGCAAAACATGGGTTACATGAACTATGTGGTCAGGAAAAGGCTGTTGTATGTCCGCTGCCAGATAGGAGATGTTTGCCGAAGGAATGCTGAGGACGTCATAGGTGTGCTCAGGTAACCCTGGCAGGTTGGGCACCTCCGAGCCGGACACGTGCCAGCAGGGTCAGGACAGCTGCCTTTTTTTGCCCAGCCCTTTGTTGCACGTCAGATGCAAACCCGTAAAAGCAGGGGTTTGCACCCCTGCAGGTTTGCACCGTGTGTGTGCCCTGCACGTACATTGATCAGGCATTTCCAGGTAAAGGTTGGAGGCCCTGACGTTTGACCAAGCCATGGGGTCTGATACATTTGGACTTTCTGTGCCCTGAGTAATTGCATGGTGCCTACATTTGTGCTGGGAAATCCCAGGCAGAAACATGTTAACCCTCAAGACAGGCATACAGCCCTACACCCATAACCCAAGAGGCTGTGGGTTTGCTAGCAATTAACATATTGAAGTGTTTGTTTGGAAAAGCTAGTGATTTCTTTATGACCTTGAGCCATCAAAGACTAAGTATGCAATTAGTTTTAGCTGCAGCGAAGCATTTAAAGTCAAGCATGTGTTTTAGTGCTTTGATAAATCAGGGCACAGCAGAAACAAATTTGAAAATAAAAAATATACAGAAAGTTGAGGGGGAAACCATTTCAGCTTGCAATCATGCCATTTTTACAGGATACTCACGTTACGCGGCTCTTTTGCTTGACGACGGTATTGTGCACTCCAGTGATGTGATTGCCCATACGTGGATAAAGCTAAATACGCTCAGCTGTACTGCACCCCTGCACGAATCCTGTGTGTGCTCGGCCCAGAGCTATGTCATTCAACACAGGGGAAGCTGAAGGGCTTTGAAGAAGCAAAACCATGACCTTGTGTCGCCTTCAGGTACAGATGGAACCCTATCTAGTTTCAATTTAATATCAATTTCAGCAGAGGAAAATTATAAGCATAAAAATGGTTAGAACCATATAACCATTATAACCATCAATGGCCTTACGGGTACAAATAGTACATTAGAACTTTCCTTAGAGAATTTCATGGCTGTTCATCTACAACAGGATTTTGACTTTCAACAATTTGTCCAGCAGGCCCAGCTGTGGGGAATAAGGTGGTAATGGCTTATGCGCTAAACTAAAAAGACCTTGCAAGTCTCCCTGGGGACACTGAGGATCGAGAAATGGAAGAGACACACAGCATTTTGTCTGGCTCCTGGGGGAAAGCAAAAAGAAAGGACACAGGGATGGACCCTCGGTGCACAACAGGAAACCAAGGCAATCCACCTATTTCAGTAATTAATAATTTGCTTACAGTCTTTTGTCATGTTGAATTTTACACTATTTGCTATTTCTTCTCACCTGTGTAATGTCTGGGGGCTGTTGCTTATTTCTTTATGGTCTTCCTCATATAAAGTCTCCTGGGCAGCCCCTTCCTTCAGGCGGGGAGCGGGTCGGGATCCGGCACGGCCACAGGCCTGGGCTGGCAGCAGCCACCCGGCTCCGGCCTGTTAGAGCCTCCCGCTGCTTTAGGGAAACAAAAAGGCAACCCCAAGGGGTGGAAGACATTGTCTTTTCTTTACAAAAAGAAAGAGAAATTTAGGGGACAATTTAGGGAAGGGAGAGGCAAATGCCCTTGTCTCTTTGTAGTTACACTGCTACGCCTGGATCTGTCCTACAGCCTGTGGACCAGTGGAGGATGCTGCCGGGGTGTGTGGTGTGATCCTGTGACACAAAGGAGTGGAAAATGGGGCCATCCAACCACCCTTCTATGTTAAAACGCCTCTTTCTTTCTTCCTCTGTTACCATCTAGGCATCTTGTTGCAAAACATGGACATTTTAAACTATAATTTGCCTTTGCTGAGCTATTGATCCTGATTGTGCCTGAGATTTGGGAGTTTCCCAAATACAATAAGTGTGTTTACATGCAGTAGTCAGAGAGGAAATTACATGTGAAAGCACTCAATAAGGAGATGGTATTTTGTTGCAATTATATATAAGCCTTGTGTTTACATGGGGTTTTTAAGGAGAATTCAAAGCATATCTCCTTTTTGTGATGCATCAACAAGCATATCAAATGATTGTTCAAAAAGCTTGTGCTTTTTGCAGAAATAGAAACCAAATGGCTGAGTAATTTCCAACAGAAAAAAAAAACCTGCTATAGCAATTCCATGGTCTATTTAAAACTCCTTTATAAAACCTTTTAAATAATAAAACTCTACACTCCCAATTAAAAAAAAAACCTACTGGCTCTGTTGGTTTCATATTTCTAAACATTTTACATTGTAGGGCCATTATACGAACTGCATATTTTCCCCCCCTCCAAAGATCGCATTTTCCACTCTTCCTCTTCTGCGGTTGCTCCTCTGGCCTGACCCTTTCCCTCACGTGGTTTCGGTCCCACAGGGCACTCCACATCCCATGTCCTTGGTGCTGGTTCCGAAGTGACTGAGTGTCTCTGAAGCGATTTTCTTTCATGGCACTTGGACTTTGCTGTGTTGAGGACATGCTCACTGTCACTGGCCGAGTCTCCCGCCCTTGGCTGAGCTGGTGCCTCTGGTAGACAGTCACATGCGAGAAGAATGCTCCTTCTGAACCCAAAAAGCAATGGCTGGAAACTCTTACTCTGACCTGCTTGTCCTGTCTGCTGGAGGAGAGTGCACTGAACCTAATGGGACCATTCACAGAAATAAGGTGGTGAAAAAAACAAGAGGAGG
>VWZL01004917.1:65597-137644 GCA_013396915.1 Stercorarius parasiticus
AGCTAAGTAGGCATGGTCTCCTTTGGGAAGGGGTGCTTGCAAAATGGAAGCTGATGCCAAAGCCATTCAGAGGACTTTTGTGGGCTTTTTTGCTTTCTGTTTCTTTCATGGAGAAGCAGCTCTGGCAGCCGTGAGGTCCCGGAGCAGTGCCGTCCTTGGGCCATGTCCCTGCCCAGCCTCAGCCGCAGCTTGTCTGTCCATCCCAAGGCAGGGGTGCTGGGCGCGGGGCTGCTCCTGCCATGCACGTGGCAGAGAGCGCAGTCCTCGGAGCACATGTTTGTCTGCGAACGATGTAATGAATTCATACCTGCTAAATAAAATCTCCTCTGTCATATTAACTGCCTTTTTGGTGGCCACTACAAATTCTCCTTCAAGTGTCACACTTGAACCTTGGCAAGTCACAGGCCATGTTCAAAGGACACATGGTGGAGCCTCCATCCCTGGAGACATTCAGAACTCACCTGGATAACATCCCTGTGCAACCTGCTCTGGGTGACCCTGCTCTGGCAGGGGCTTGGACTAGGTGATCTCCAAAGGTCCCTTCCAACCCTACTATTCTGCGATTCTGAGATTCTGTGACATGTCTAATCTCTGGGTTCACGTTACAGAGGCCCCTTAAAAACAATTCGCTTTTTCCCTAACAGAAAGGTCTGGTAATTTAGCCTCAAAACAAACAAGTTAAACACATTACAAACTAAACCCATGATCTTTGCACTCCCATTACAGCAGCAGGCCAGCTAACATCATGCATAAACAGGCAGATTGGCTAATTCTCTCATACTGTAAACAGGATATGTCGGGCTGTGCAGCGGCATGGCACCTCTGCTTTTGCATCTGGCCAGGCCAGCAGGCCGGGATGTGGGGCGGGGGGATGGCGGCGTCGGCTCCCAGAGAGTAAACAGATGGGATTAGACGCAGTTTAATCACTTAGGTGGGGTGAAGTTGCTCGCCAGGTTTGTGGCAGTGCATGCATGTTTGAAAACAGCTGCACGAGCAGCGGTGGACTTGCCCGTGCTCCCTCGGGTGTTTGTGCATCGCTGCTGGGCTCAGGAAGGACATCAGTGCCAGGCAGGTCCCATGCAGCTGGTCGGCATTGAGCGCTCTGCACGTTCCTCTGTCTCCTGCGCTTTGCTTACCCAGCTCGTGGCCTCCTGGTGATCGATACAGAGCTGCTGAGTCCTGGGGTTCACTCCTGCTGGAGACCAGGATGTGATCCCTGGGTAGTAGAGCCTGTTGGACTGGAGCTGTTTTGTGATGACAGCTTCTGCGGGCAGCCCCCAGGCAGGACAGGCTGGGCCTGAGCTCCTGCCCCTCCCTCTATCTGCCAGACTTTCGCCATGCTCAGGGGATCTGAGCACCTTTGGGAATGGAAGTGCCCTTACCATATCCATCTGAGCAGGGTGGGCAGCCCAGCACACTCTCCTGGCCCTCTGAGCTTCCCAAGCTTTTGTCTTCCCTTCCAAGTGCTTTTCTAAAACCAACCCGAGTCCAGATGTACGTACAAGCAATCAGCATCAGGCAGATATAGGTGGACATTTATTACAAAAGCACAGTTTACAGCTTCACCATGAAGATATAAATCAGTTTATATCTTCACCAGGTCTTGCACTGACAGCTGCTGCAAGCAAATGAGGAGGTCTCACTCTTACAGGTCTCGTGGTTTTCCCCCATGATGATGTCTCCTAGTGACTTGGCACTGATTTCTTCTTGAGTAGTGAAGATCCACAATACTCATCTGTCAGTCTTTCCAAATTTCCAGCCTACGTCTCTTTTTTGACTTCACCTCTTTGCTTGGAGGTTTCAGTGTTGCACATGAGCAAGCCGAGCAAGGTACCGTTCTATATACCCAGTGCTCCTTGTAGTAAATCAGAGAAAACTTTTGTGATTTAAATCTTCTGGCATATGTTTCTATGTTTAATGCTGTTTAATGAAAGCTGCTTTTCTTACGTGCATGTGTACACACACATTTTTAGCCATATTTTTCCAATTACTTTCATACAGTAGATCACATTCAAACGGGATGCTGAGACTGGACTTCTGGTAGCTAAAAGCATATGGACCTTTTGCATGCACTTGTGATATGCTAAAATCTTTCAGTTATTAACAAAGCCACATTGTTGATAATTTTCTTTTTCAAGGGAAGATTTAGAGGCCTGGCTGTTTAGATAAAGAGGAACTTCCCATATAGTGCCAGACTCAAAACCATAATGTTTCCTTTGCTGTGTATTGGGTCATTTCTCCGGGATAGGGCAGTGACCTGCCTCAAAACTAATGACTGCTAATACCTCTACCTCTACTTGACTGAGGCACAGCCAACTGTGCAAGGCAAGACCTAGAGGGCACTTTCCAGAGGAGACACAGTGCCATCTACTACCTCATTGGAAACTCATGGAAAAGCACAAGTCAACCTGGGTAGTCTTGGAGTGCCAGGCGTTTGCTGGGATGGAGCAGTGCTCTTGTTTTTGGAGTCACTTTAGCAACCCTGAACTCTGAAGAAGGGACCTGATGGTGGTGTTTATCTGTGTCTAAGCACCTGCAGAAGATGACAAAGCAGCAGCTCAGGGCAGCTGATGGAAGTAGCAGTGACCTGTGGGTGAAGACAGCACGTTTTTTTCCAGATCCATTATTTTTCCTTTCCTCCCTTCCCTTTTTCCTTTTCCCCAGAAGATCCTTAAGTTGTGGCAACTGTCTCCAGCTGAGCGTAAGTTACCCACTATGTATTTGAATCTCTTTTAAGCCATCTCTAGACTCATCTTCATTCACTCAGTGTAGAGGTGCAGCGCAGAGGAGACATACTGGGATGAGGCTGACAAGCATGACCCCATTCGTCCTACCCCAACCTGTTGGCCAAGTGGCATTTGAATGATGAGTGCCTGCCTTTCTTTGAACCTGAGATGAACAGAAATGCATATGCCTTCAAAAGAGCTGTGCATCTCAAGGGGAGAAACATTTTTCTGATTAGTTTCACGTTTATAACTTTCAAATTCAATCAGAGAAAGCATTTCTGTTCCTTAAAACCAGACTTTTCTGATCATCTTCTTCCTCCACTCACGGCCATTTCCAAGGCGCCAGGAGCACGCTGGCGAATGTTGCCGCTGTGGAGGAAGGGGGCTAAGAAGTACTTGGCAGCGTGGTCTCTAGAGGAACCTCATGCCAATAGCTTCCACTTTTAATTTTTGTTACCTAAATGGATCCCTTCCGTGGCAGTCTTGCCCAGGGACAGACGCTACCCCATGCTGGTGGGGCAGGGGGGTGGCTCTACGGTGGAAAGGCACTGAAAGCTCTGTCCCCTCCCAAAAGACCCCTGAGCTGTGGTCTGGCATCCAGGTGCTCCACTGGGGTCCCCTCCGTGTTTGTTCAAGGACCATGCTGGGCACACCATGGCCACTCTCCTGCTGTACCTCACAGAGAAAATGACTGAAGTGCAGTTTCTTGTGTAGCAAATGCAAGGTTTTTCTTTTCTGCTGGGGTTTTCATACTCTGGTTGCCGCTGAGACACTCTTCTGGCACTCTGCACAGCTACAAAATGCTCTTCAGGACAGGCAGGAGAGCTGGGGAGCCAGCGCCGGGAAATGACACTGCCCGCAGCAGCACTCGCAGCCCACGGCTCTGCCTCACAGAGTCATCTTTCCCAACCTCCAGCCCCCCCAAAAAGCGCAGACACGATATGTTCCTTTCACATCCCCCAAACGGAGAGCTACATCCCAGGCACAGGTTAATATCCCAGTTTTCCACGCTGTTAAAGCTCCGGGAGCATCATTCCAACGGTCAAAGCAAGCTGCTCAGCCCATGCCATGTTTGCCTGCAAGGAAATGGGATGTTTATGTTTATTCGAATCGATACTGATGGATTACACTTTTGTTCCATTTAGCAGCTGTTTGGACCATTTTATACCACAAAAGGAGATTAAGATGCAAAGTACTGTAGGGGTGTGTTATGAATAACAGCCGTTTAATAGCAATAACAATGAATAACAATCTGAAGTATGGCTTTTAGCTATTGTTATGTCTAAGGTTAGCTTGTTTTTCATATATATAAATACATATATATATATATAGATAAAAAAAAAAATATATATATAAAAAAGGAATATACCTAAGGTCAAACCGATGTCTTTCTGGATAAAACCCCCCAACTATTCTAGATTTCTCATCCTAGTCACTCATCTTGGAAAATAATGTTGAAGAAGCAGTGTAATGTGTCTCGTGAATCTGTAGGTAGATCTGAGCTCGGGACTCCCGCTGTGGGGCCGCAGCCCAGCCGCACACGGGGCCATCAGCCACAAGCACATTGGCTTGTAGCAAAACTAAGCCCATTTTTCAAAAAGACTCTTAAATACTGTGTCCTGCCAGTCTGCCTTTGGTACACAGAATTAGCTGCTCGTTCATGGGATGCTGGCAACAACAATGCTCTAAGGAACAGCAAACCTTTAACTAGCAGCAGCGATGACCCTGCTCTCCCTTGGAATCACTTCACAGACAACAAATTATTTGAGTCCCTGCTCACGCCTTAGGGCTGCAGGCAGGCAGAACCCTGGGTAGGCTGTGGGAGATGCTGCTGGGGCTTCTACTCTCCTTCTTGGATCTGGCACCTAAGTCAGGGTCTGCCTTGGGAAAGGGGCTTGGGCCAGGGCTTATCTCACCCGGCACAATGCAGAAATAGGGAAAGATGCCTGTATTTGAGGACTGCAGGCACAGAACGGGCTATTTGTTTATGCCTACGCAAAGCTATACTGTGCACACGCAGCAGGGTTAGCATGACGTCCCGGGACAGATGCGTGTGTATGAAGCGCCTCGCCTGGCCAAGCACTTACTGACCGTTTAGAGCTAGAGTGGAGACAGTTTTCAGAAAGAAATATCCCTTGATTTGTGCTTAAAAATAAATTGCTGATGACAATAAATAACTACAATAGAGTCTGGTTCTTTGTCATTATTGGCTAGTGCAGTGAAGAAGATAATAGCTGGGAAAAAAAGCTTTAAATGTGAGGCACTCTTATTTTTTTACAACTACTCTAAAATTAGAACATATAGAGAACACTAAAACATATGATTATTACAGTTTAAATGACTGCTTAAATCCAAAGAAAAAAGTCCTGGGTTCTTACCCTGTCTGACAGGTGGCTTACTTCTGATCCCACCTCTTAATCTTCCAAGTCATGTTTTCTTTCAAACTCAGTTATTCTGTTTTAAAAGGAGATTGGGTTATGTAGGACAATGTATTATGAAGCATAGAGCACACTGCTGGCAAATAAAGTATTTTAAAGAAAGAAATTGAGGATCAATTTGTTGACCTGGTGACACTGCAAGACATATCCACTTCAGAGTTCTGCGAGGTTGTGGTTGGATAGTTTCTCTATATTTGCAGCATTTAACATGCACGGAATTGCGCACAACTAATGAGCCAGAAGAGGATCTGTTGGCAACATCCCAAATGTATCTCTTGTCGCTTTCCCTGCTGCGGCGTTCCTAGTAGCGTGTGTCACACTGCGGGGACATTGCACTCCTGGTGAATGCGATTGTGCGTGCTGCTGGAGCAGGATGGCCTGCAGCACCGTAACAAACGAAGGTGATCGTTGGGTGGGAATTTCCTGGGAAGCACCGTGCCGATCATACAGAGTGAGGTCCTGGGGCTCAGGCTGAAGCTCTGCTCCTTACACAGTCCCTTACCTGCCTGTTTAGTATTGTATTTATCGTGTTCCTCCTTGCACGCACGGGGCAGCTCAACCATCTGAAAAGACTCTATGTTGTGTGACCTTTCCCTTGTGCTGGCAGGTGCACACCATTTCATGGCAATGTAGGAATATGTGGCCTCCACTTCACAGGGTTAAGTAGCAGTCAACAAGAAATTATATTGATGAGATAGCTTCTGCGGGCTTCTTCCTCCCTTCTCCTCTCTATTGCTGGAAAACGCTGATGCAAAGGAGCACACGCTACAGAGGTACCACCAATGTACGTACCCTTTTGGGGGAGGCGCAGCAGTAGGAAGGTGATGGTGGTGGGGTTGTGACCTGGGAGTCCTAGTGGACAACAGGATGACCATGAGCCAGCAATGGGCCCTCGTGGCCAAGAAGGCCAATGGCATCCTGGGGGGCATCAAGAAGAGTGTGGCCAGTAGGTGGAGGGAGGTCATCCTCCCCCTCTACTCTGCCTTGGTGAGGCCGCATCTGGAGTGTTGTGTCCAGTTCCGGGCTCCCCGGTTCAAGAAGGCCAGGGAACTGCTGGAGAGGGGACAGCAAAGGGCTACCAAGATGATTAGGGGACTGGAACACCTCTCTTATGAAGAAAGGCTGAGGGATTGGGGTCTCTTCAGTCTGGAAAAAAGACAGCTGAGGGGGGACCTTATCAACACCTATAAATACTTAAAGGGTGGGTGTCAGGAGGACGGGGCCATACTCTTCTCAATGATGCCCAGGGACAGGACAAGAGGTAACGGGCACAAACTTGAGCATAGGAAGTTCCACCTAAACATGAGGAGGAACTTCTTTCCTGTGAGGGTGGCAGAGCCCTGGCACAGGCTGCCCAGAGAGGTGGTGGGGTCTCCGTCTCTGGAGACATTCCAAACCTGCCTGGACGCGTTCCTGTGCCACCTGCTCTGGGTGACCCTGCTCTGGCAGGGCGTTGGACAGCATGATCTCCAGAGGTCCCTTCCAACCCTACCATTCTGTGATTCTGTGATTCTGCGGTCGGCAGTCCACCACCAGCAGTGGCTCTGATGGTAGCGATTGCAGTGCCACGCTCTGCCCTTACCAGGCCAAAAAGCCCTGCAAAGAACAGCTGGCAGCAGATGTTCTTAGGCTCATAGTCAGTCCTCCAGAACCTAAGGATATCCATTTGCAGACAGAGAAAGAGGCATGCTAACAGTTCACCAGCTTTTTTGTCTAGTGCAAGGTAAGCATGAATCAAAAAACCACTTGCTGCCCAAGTTTTACAGATTTATTTCTCCCCCTGCTCCTCATTTAGCAAACCAAGGTTGTTAAAACACAGGGAAATATTTCACGAGGCTCTTGTTGCGTGGTGATTGAGTTGGTGTTGCTCTTGAGTAAAAATGATAGATGAGGCAGGTCAGAAGTGGCCTAGGAAGGGCAGGGCTGTTTTGCCATCTAGTTTTGTGAGTTACAGGTTATCCAGCCTTGCCAAAGCAGAGAGGATGGAGGAGATTAACTGTGGTCTTTGTCGACAGTCATCTGGTTATTAATGTTCCTTAATGTATTGCTGAGAGATTAGCAGAAGACTTTGCAGCGAGCGCTGTACAGAACTACGCTATCAATAGCACTACACAAACAGTGAGTTTCTTTTGACAGTAAAAGCAAAATCTGTAGAAACAAAGAAGTCTGCCCTTTTTAACTCCGGGCACCAAAATAATGAGGACTTTTGGTTTACTTGCTCATTAGCTTTTATAATAGGTGACTTGATGTTCTGCGTAACAAGGAACTTGCTCAGAGGAATGAGACATATTTTCACTGATAAATGTCATCCTTCCTCCCGTCTCCCTGGACTCCTCCGGGCTCATAGCTCAATAGCTCTGGCCAGCCAGAAGAACTGACGAAGGCACCCAGCTCTTTGTCAGACCTTGCAGTGTGCCAACACTCCCCATTCCCAGGAATTTCACTATACATAGCAGGATCGTTAACCTTTGAACGGCCTGAAAACCTATGCCCTTCCTCTCAGACCCAGCCTTACCCCGTAACCAACCCACCCTCTCACCTTGCTGTTCCCTTCTGCAAATGACAGCTCCGTGAATACCATTTTGTGTGCTTCTCCCAGGCAATCTTTTTATTCCTTTTTTTTTTCTTTCTTGCAAGCTCCCTTCTGTACTTGGAGTACCATTCCTGTGACAGTCCTCCCTCTGAAAGGGCTGTTTTGACATTCTCAACATATTGGGCTCTTCATAACAGAAAGGGCAGGAAAGACTTTTGTGGACTTTTTGTAAATGACGTATTAAAACAGGCAGCGCACCATCTATTCACACGTGAGACTTACCAATGTGAGATTTTTACGTGCTTGCTTTGTATCTCTCCCCTCTCCTTATACAAGTAGAAGGTTAGCCACCTGGGGTGATGGCACCAGACCCTTACAATGCATGCGGGTGGTCTCCAGAGAGATCTGGGAAGGCCTGTAATTCATTAGAAGAACTTTTCTGTTGCAAGGATGAATTAGGTCTTGCTCTGGAGAGCAAGAGGCTGATGGCTGGCAGCTTCCTTGATCCAAGGCCATTGAGGTTGATGGAAAACCTCAGCACCGTGACTCTGGTAATGTGGTGTCAATAGTTCACAATGATGAGAGTTCAGAGAGTACTTTGGGGAGCACCCGCTTGGCTTGAATGTAAGGGGTGACTCCGAGAGTGGAGCTTCTCCTGTCATTTCTATGGATTTAGACCGTTGGTGAGAAGGCAGCACACAACACCACTGGCACATGAGCAATCATCAGAAATGCTTGCCACAACAGCATCTCCAGGAGACATATTTTATTACTCATGTTCATATCATGTCCTGTGAAAAGTCAGTTTGAGGCTCTGGTGAGGGTCAGTTTTATCAAGAGGAGAGCACTAAATGCAGAGCCAGGACAGCTCTAGCATGAGAAGGGTGCCTGGGCTGCACTAAGAGGACACTCTCTGCTTTGTCTCACTGGAAAGTGAGAAACTGGTCAGAAGGAGAACTCATCATGCTGTGTGTGCTGCTACTAGGATGAAGGGTGAGTGGTCACCCAGCGTGGTGCTATCAGAACATCTGCTCTGGCCAGCAACAACACGTGCAACACAGGACCCTACTGCCCGCGGGTCTGGGCTATCTAAACAGCTGAGATCTGTAGGAACCCAGCTAACCGCATCTTTAGTCCTACCTGAAAAATACTCAGCAGGGCTCTGGAAAGAATAAAAGTGCAAAGTGATAACTGGGAGCTCAATGGAAATACTCTATGGAGTTTTGAGGAGCATCAGACATGAGGACTGAGTCATTTTCATGAGATAAACCACCACATAAACAGGGCCCATCTGATGTTGTTTCCTCTTCATATGCTGCTGTAGCCAGCTAAAACATATTGAAAACAAATATCAGAGTTTCTTAGTTGATGTTAATTGCTTTGCCTGGATGTATTCAACTTCCTGTTCAATTTTAAGCATTGGACAAACAAACTCTAGTGTTAATCTTTTCCTTTTTTTTTTTTATAGCAAATGTTCCTTTCTGTTCCTCAAATCATATTTCTGACATTGTGCAGGAAACGGAGAATCACAACGCTTGTGGTGATTTACAGGTTTTTTCCCCATTGGACATAGCTCACAAGCTTATAAAAAGCTGTGATTCTTAAGGTCACACATTAGAAGCAGAGTTACTTTCTGGACATTTGTGATTAGTGCAGGCATTCGTCAGTGCTGGAAGCTGGTGGCCTAAACAGCAACCAGAACCTTCCTGAAACAGCCCTGGATCAGGCAGGAGACTGTAGCTGAAGATTCAGAAAAGCATTAACGAGCATCATGGATTAAATTGTCTGGGTGTTAGAGGGGCAAGAAGTCGATTTACAGAGGTTTTCAAATGGCTCTGTGATAGACAAGCTATGATGAAAGTGTCTGGCAATGAAACAGTGTCTTGGAGAAACTGAGGTGTGTAGCCAGAGAAAAAGAAAAGTTTCCTTTGTCTCAAGAGCAGAAAAGTCACCTAATGTGATGAAGGTTTAATCCCTGCAGATGGTCTGAAGCCACAGCATCTTTATTCTCTTCTCACTAGCATCTGTCAAAAAGTTGTCATCGCTGCTTATGCCAAATGCCGGACAGGGAACAATTTGTGTAAAACCTGCTCAAGATAACAAGCTCGTTAATAGCTTATATTCTTTGTAAGCGGCCAAGGTACACTTAGCTGTGACAGTTTTCTTTCAGTGGGCTGGGGAGCTGCTATCAGCTGTGACAGGGTAGAACGGGTGGAATGTGGGGAACAAAAGCCCCACACAAAGGGAGCACTTTAGGTCTGGAGCATGTCTGGCTTCCTCTGGCTTCCTAGAGGCCACACAGTGATGGGCGCACGGTGAGATTCTCTAATTAATATTTCATTCTCGCAGCAAGTTTCAAGTTATCCCTTGAGAGAAGTTAAAGGTTTGCACATTTTGAGGCAAAGTAACGAGGCTGGTGAGCTTGAATTAAGAAAGTATGTTGAAAGGAGCTGTTACAGTCTTTAACCTTGGGCAAGGGACATGTAAAACATATGGTATTGGTGCACTTTTTTGTTGTATGACTTGTTCTATGTTCTATTTTACAGGCTGCTCCAATAAATTTACACATAAATGCTGCTAGGAAATGTTCGCCCCTTCTTCCCTTTCTACCTCCTCTGGACTGAGGCATCTGATATTCCATATTCTGCGGAGGTGTTTGTTTTCCAAACCAACCCACCAAATATATTTTACGGCAGCAATAAAATAAAGTGGCTGTGTGGCTGGAACTGCTGAGTTCAGCAAAGAAAAGTGAAAAAATGGCCAGCGGAGGAGAGTTTCTGCTGCCAGCATGTGCAAAGAGTCTAGATAAAGGAGGCTGGTGGTCATCCAGACTTCACAGTGAAGAGCCGTGTGACAGATGTGTGTAGGGCTGTACAGATATGGCGCACTGGGCACTGCAATAACAGAACCACATCAGTCATTACCAGCAAGATTGTAACCACCTGAGTAGCTCAAGGGTGAAACTGTGTCACTCATCACAGGCCTCAGCTTTTGAGTTCTCTATTCAAGGGAATGGGAAAAAGAAAGGCCACTTACTGGCAAAGCAGGCAGAAGTGATTCCTCTGAACTGCCCCAGCAAGCCACTGGCCAACCTGGGAATACCCTCCAGCTTTCAGCTGGAGCCAGGCAGCCCAGCAGCACCCTCTCACCCTTTGCCTGCCACCGGAGCCTGCTTGATGCTGGCCAAAGGGATGTGCACGAGCTGTAGAGGGAAGTGGCTCCCTGGAGCTGAGCCAGAGGGTGGCCCTGCAAGCCTAGGTTGGTTGGAGTCGTCAGATGGCTACGGCGCTGTGTCAAAGCTGAGCGGCTCCATCCAGCATTTGCTCATTCGCTTCACCGCGGGTTATTGCTAGGCACCAGTCTCTTAATCCAGCTGTAATTCCTCAGGATACAGCTTGCTCGAGAGAGCAAAGTAATTACTGATCTCAGACTTGTAAACTGGAGGTACAGTAAGAAAAATGATGCCACTATGTGTTGAGTGGTTTACCTATGAGCTTATCAGGTGCAATTTGAAGAAAGCCCTCCCTGGCTGTGCACAGAGAGAGAGAGAGGCACTTAATCCATCTAATGGCTCCCATGACATTGATATACCATCTCTTTCATTGTTGTGTTAAGGACCTCTTGAGCATTCTGCTCATGCATCACTGGATGACATTATCCTGGAGTGTTACGGCCGCACACAGGTTAAAAACGATGCAGTGGTGTCCCAGGGGAAACCCGTTAAATTATTGTCCATTCACCACGGCAAAGCCCAGACCCTGTAGAGAACCCCTTGTGTGGAGCTCTGCTCATGTTATTTGCTCAGTCCACTGCAGTGGGGCACCTCACTTGCATGAAGTGTCTCACCTTCACGCAATGTGTAGTGCTGCACCTTCTGCTTTGAGAAGTTCTGCAAGATGTTCCTACACAGCAGCATCTTGTTTGTTTGGCCTGACAGCAAATGAGGGGGAGTATCGGTCTGCTGGGTCTGGGGGTACATCATGGTGCTACAAAAGAAAGAAAAAAGAGAAGGAAGGAAGGAAAGGAATTTGGGATGGTCAGGGATTTCTCAGTAGGTCTGTGAGCCACACCACATTAAAAAGGGATCCAGCTCTGGGAAAGGGCTATGTGTTCCACACCACAAATGCAGGGAAAATAAAACCTATATCTGAGATAGATGGGCCCTGTAGTGTAAAGTGGACCAAGAATGAAGAAGTGTGGGAGGGACTACACAAATGGTCTTGTGCTAAAAGTCCTCCGGTTATGTCATAGAAACCAACAGACAGACTTCGTTCTACCTTCCTGATTGAACCATCACCATGAACAGGCCCTGAACACCCATGGGGTCCTCCCAGGGCTCTGCAGCACATGTGCAGAGTCTTTGTGAAGCGACGGCAGGTTTTGCATGACCACGAAGCAGTGACTGCAAAAGAGCTGTGGCCACAGCAGGGGTCTTGCCCGTGGTGCCCACTGCCCTCTCACAGCTAACGGCGAGAAATGAGTGACGAACACCACTGCGGTACGGGCACGAGGCTCGCGTGCAGGCCAGGATGAGGAGCTGAACCAAAGATGCCCTGGTGACCTCAGGAAGAACGGGTGCGTCGTGTTTTCCTTGGGCTGCCAAAGAAAGCTTTTTAAACAGTAAATGAAGCAGCAGTGTAAACACAAAGCCTTTTAAGATGTGTCTCCTTGTCACATAAGTGACTGCTTAATTAATTTGCTGGAGTTGAAGGTGAGAGGAAGACTCATGGTCTGCACATGGTCTGCAAATGCCTACCAGTGTGCAAAGGGGCGAGCCAAGGGGTGAGCCAAGCCGTGGCTGGCAGCTAGAGGCTCTTACGTGCCTTTCTCTGAGAAGTGAGCCATGGAGCTAAATGTTTAGTAAATACAGTTAGCTGAGGGAAAGAAGTATGTAAAGTTTGACAGAAGAGCGACCTAAAAATGGGCCTCAAAGTGCGTCTTCCCAGCAGACTGGAAACAGAAGGAAATCTAATTAATTACAATTATTACACTTCTACGAGAAGAGGAGAAGCAGACTTTCTCTCCCAATATACAGAGAACAACTTCAAAACTGTTTACACAAATGCTGTGAATTCTGTGGGGTGGGCACTACAAATCCTTGTCAGATGTTAATGGAAAGAACGGCACTTGTAGTGCAAGATGGCACCGTGCCACTGTTTTAAGTAACAAACATGCTCTCTGCAGTGCAGTCAGAGGCTGCCCCAACCAGAGACAAAAGATGAAGGTAGAGTCTGCAAGATTAACATCAGGCTGTGCCAAACATCCAGTTTTGAATTATTCTTGTCAGTTTAAAGGTAGAAACAGTAGAAACGCAAATGTTATTAGTAATTGTTTACCAAGAGTGACCAACAGCCTCTCTGCACACACATGTACAGAAGTTACCTCCCTGGCAATGGCATCTTTGTATATTAAGCGATAGATTTATCGATTTCCAGTTGCCAGTCACTGTAAAAGTAAAACTTAAGGTGCACTTATTGTCCCTCCTGCAGGTACCTCCACATTGGCACAAGAAGTATTTCACCTGCATTTGCAAAAATTCCCAATGTGGCACCCATTAAGCATAGCGAGACTACCCGAGGGTGTTCAATGTCCTCAGCCAACTTAGCAGGAGTAAACGTGAACACTCTGTGGTCTCTTCAAATGGCTCTGGGGAACACAAAGCATACCCTTGCTGGGTGTGGAGCTGGGCAGGCGGAAGGCAGCAGGATCGCCACACAGCTCATCTTGCATGGAACGCTCAGGGCAGTGCTCGCCAAGCAGAGCAACAGTCCGGGGGCTGCTAGACTAGTTGCTTGCTGACTGCGATTGCACAGTGTGAGATATTGTAAGGAAAAAAAAGTGACTTATCTATCCCACCGGCACCCAAACAGCTTTCACTCATGCTTGCTCAAGGCCTGCTGGAGAGCCCTGCTGAGGTGCTGGAGAGAGATCGGACCTGTGCCAGGCGCCCTTGGTCTCTATTGTCAGCACGAGGCTGCTGTGTTGATGGGAAGCACCGAGCCAGCCAGAGGGTAAGTTGGGCTGGCCCCCCCCCACACCCCCTTTTCCTGTCTACGCTCTAGTTTTTATATTACATTTGTGTAGGATAAGAACTTGTCAAACGCAGAGCTCTCTGGAGTTTGTCCAAGAAGGGGTGGAGGAGTTGCCTGGAAATGATGTTAACTGGCCAGGGTCAGCGGCCCATCTGTAGAGACAAAGACACTATTACACTTCTACCAGGCATGTGCCGGGAGTGCCGGGATTGAGCTACGCACCCCGTCAGGGGGTGCATGAGCGTATGACTGAAACACGCGGACGATTTGGGGGCACAGAGGAAGGGGAAAATCCGTGCAGGCAAAGACAGCAATAACAATTCAGGAAATAGGCAAGAGATTTGGAATGACTGGACAGAATCACTGACTGAGGAATGATTTATAACAAGCCACTGCATGTTCTTCCTAGGGAGAAGACTGAAAAAGCCAAGATAAACCAGGAGGAGAACAGCAAGAAGCCTCTAGCAACCCAAGAGGCCAGCAAGGCAGTCCTTTCTGAAAAGTCATCACGGAATTACCCGAGAAGCAGCATGTGAAGGATGTTTGCAGCACTGGCCTCAAACCTTACTACTGGCTATGGATAAGGAAGGGTTAGAAGTGCTTTGGAACGTGTAAAGACACTGTTCAAACTTCTGATGGCCACACTGCATGTATTGGAAACGGCATTGTCCAACAATTGAAGTTGCCCATCTTGCTGTGGTTTGGAGGTGCGTCTGGCACCCCAGGCCAGCAGGCAGGCCAGGCTGGCCAGTGTCCCACAGCAGGAACGCACAGGGGCTGCCTTGCCTGTGGACAGCCCTGGGCCTTTGCTGCTGGAAAAGCCGCTCCGCTTGCGAATGAGGCCAGCTCGAGTTCTTGGTTAAGACGAAGCCTTTGGACTCTCCTGTCCGTGCTTTCTAAAGGCGTCCAAAGGGGACTTTGGAAAAGCTAGGTTTGCCCCGGCTGAACCTCAGGGACGTGGGCAGTCAGGTTCTGCACTGCATCGTCCCATGCCAGCCCTGGGCTACTGCAAAGGGGAGCTGGAGCAGCAACTGTTACCCCTTGTCACTGTACGAGGGCTGCAGCTCTGTGCCGGTTTGGCAGTGAGCAGTCTCCTTCGGGCTGTAGCAGCTATGCTCTATCATCGCTTATTTCTAAGGGTGTTTTCTGCACGGAGTGACCCAGAGCCTTGCAGTGGCCCCCTCGGGCTGCTGGTAGCTGTACATAAACCTGGCAAACAAAGGCTGAACGTGTCACCAAGCCTGGGGAGGTGCGAGGGGGTTTATTACAACAGGGCCTGTTTTCTAGGCCGTGACTTTTTCTGAACTGTGAACTCCCCCAGCTGGTGAATGCCTGCTATTACCGTCAGACACCTCCCCTCCGGTCCAAAATGTCTCTGTGAGGACACACTGCAAGACCAACCCCAAAAACTCACCAGTGTTCGGGGCAGTCTGGTCAGTCGGAAGCCAGAGGGGACATCAGAGCGATGCGTATCTGCAGGACGCCGCAGCGGCGTAGCCTGCTGGTGCGAGCGGGGCAGCAGCACCGCCGTCTCGTCTGCCATTTGGGAAGGGGAACAAGGTCAGCGTGTGTTCCCAGATGCTTGGTGGGGTCTGTCTGCCTCTCGAAGGCTGAGCACTGTGGGATGCTGGATGGGAATGTGGGGAGAGCCAAACCCCCAGCAGCTGCAGGCACAGCAGTTTCTCTATCAGTAATGCTCTATCAATATCCATGAGGGAACATCACACTCAGACCACTTCAAAGCGAGACTTCAGAGAAGACAGCCACAAAACCTGGCCCGTGCCGCACGTTTCAGGTCACTTGCACATTCTTTTGGGCTTTGTACATGAGATTCTCTATACATAACAGATCAGTGACCATCCCTGATGGAGCTTAAAGCCTTCTTTCATAAAAGTGTCAGGAACGCTGCTGCATGGTATAAATGGGGAGGCGGTGTTATATCAAAGGAATTGCTTAGTAGCACTCATCCTCACCTGCTCTTAAAGAAGCTGGTGGTGCTGCTGCGGTGATGCAAGGGGCCAAGCCAAGGCAGCAGTTTTCAGCCAGCCAAGGTTGTACTCCTCGTCCACCCTGCATTCATGTGGGCACCAACCTGCTCTAGCAGCTGTTGGAGATGGAGGTTGCCAGGAGTCAAAACACCCTTCAACAGGAAAATGAAACCCTGCCTTTTTGACTCTAGGTGAGCTTCTCACCAGCTCGGTGACTCAATAAAAGATGTTTGCTGGCAATATGCCCGCAGGAGTGGGAAGGTTGGGGTGTGGGGATGCAGGCAGGACACATCCCTGCTGGCAGTGGTTTCCCCACTCTTGGAGGGGAAAGGTGGGATCTAGGCGGGACTGGGAGCTCACTTAGTGGGAAGCACCATCTATTAAAGCACTAGCATTTTTGCTTGTGACTTTTTAAGAAGCTACTGGCCAACTTCATTGACTAAGTTCTCTGCTGGACAGTAGTGAGAGAGGACCAACCTGCTGCCTCTTTTGGTACGTCCACCCAGGGCCACCCACAGAACACTCCCATATATTCTTGACATGCCGTCCTTGGCCAAAAACTTACCCTTGGCTGACAGCAACTTCTCAGCCTTCCTTCAGATCCCTCAATCCAAGCCTCTCAGAGCCTCCCCCTGGGAAACGCTGTCTTCATCCACTGACCATGTCACTACTGCCTGCCTGGTTCGAAAGCTGACAACATCTAACTGGGATCAGGTTTGCAATGCCTCAACCTGCACGTAATATCAGCAACCACCTCTCCTGTGCACACCTGAACTTTGCGCTTGCCTGCTGTGCGCCACTAACACCCACGACAGACACACGGTGTCAATATTTCAGAGGCAAAGCCTCCCAAAAAGTAAGCAATCCCTCAACAGCATGCCCAGCCTTAAGGAATTACTTGCAATGAAGCTTCATCAAAAGGCAACCTGTTTGAACAGATGTGGCCAGTGAAAAGATCCACATTGTCCCGTTGTGTCGCTGTCATCTAGTAGCCAAATACAACATGATTGGGGTTCAAGGTCACATCATGCTTACCTCTAGGTAGAGGACTCTGCAACACAAACCTCAAGCCTGCTGGGGCTGTCAGAAGGGGTAACAGGTAACTCTGTGCTGGCTGTAGTTGGTTCATGTCACTGCCAGCAGTGTGGCCAAGAGCTAAGTAGCAGCCTAGGTGTGGGCGATGTGAACGGCCTTCTGTTAGGAAAGAGAACTGCAGGAGCACCGGTTGCACATGTCTATGGGTATAAAGGTATATCACAAGAGAGGTTCAGCCTCTACTTGTGATAACCAAGGAGTATTTGGAGAACAGCCCAGGGTCAATCCAGAGAAATGGCTCAAAGGAAATGGTGAGATATCTGATGTTTCAGTGTCTGAAAAGAAAGGGAAAGCCTGTAGCATCTGGTGACCTCCAAGATGGAGGGAGGAAGCAGAGGGAAACAAGTATTTTTGCTTGTCCAAGGGAGGTGGATGATGAGAGCAGTGCTGGGTGGCAGGTAGACATGTCTGGGTGGACCATGGGGTATCTTACCAGGACACTCAAGGCCATGCTGAATTAGCCCGGGCTTCTTGTGGTGCTACAGCAAGCAGAGGTCTTGGTAAGGGTTTCGGGGAACAGATGGGGCGCTGGCTTAGCACCCTGTGGTGTGCTTGTCAAGCTCCTGCTGAGGAGCAGGCTGATGAGGGCAGCGGCCCATGCTGTCTGCCCTGCTTGACCTGCTGCGGGTCCCTGCCCGCTCCTCCCACCCACCCCAAGGCACCCCGTGGCTGCCTCTGCCCCCCCAGCCCAGCATCGCCCCGTGCCGACCCCACAAAAAGGCCAGGCCCAGGCGGTTGTGTACAAAACCTGAAATAGTTTACTTTGCTTTCTTTTTTTTTTCTTTTTTTCTTTTTTTAAACTTTGCTCTAGGTTTACTTAGATTTCGTGAACTCGATACAAGAGCATTTGATATGAATCGGTAAATAAAACACCGTCATAGATAGATAGCCACGATAAACTTTGTTAGAAATGTACATGTCGCGAAAAAATAATAATACTAATAATAATAATCATAATAAAAAAAGCCGGCGCGACGCCCAGGCCGGCGTGGCCCTCCCAGCCCTCGCCCACGGCCGCGGGTGGCTCTGGTTCCCCGCAGGCGCCGCGCCCCGGTAATGTGTGTATATAAACAAAGCCCATAAGAAATGTACAAATATAAAAAGCTACAAACATTAATAAATTACATCGTCACAAAACACGGAAACACTCCACAAGGTGCTAGTAAAATAACTTGTCTCCCTCCTCGTACAAGAAGTTACGCAAAGAGCTGGTACCAGCGGGCGGCGCCCCGGAGAGACTTTCCCCTTATAAAAAACCGGTGGTGGTTATTCCAAAAGCTATGTACAAGCTACATTCTAGGAAAAGGATGCCTCGGGAAACGCGGCTACNGCCGGGCCGGGCCCGGGGGGGGGGGACCGGCACGCTCCTCTGCGGCCGGGATTAGTATTAACTTTTTGCGGCTAGTCACTCTCAGCATTCTGAGAAAGGACATCTATATTAAAAAATATTTATAGCAGGATTCTGTACACTCCGACCGCTGAAAGTTAACGGGATTATTGTGGTGGTGGCCAAGAGTCCAGCGGCAGCGTCCTCGGGCTCCCGCCGCCGGGCTCCCGCCGGCCCGGCCGCTAGAGCAGCAGCTTCCCGTTCCTGTGGATCTTCAGGATCTTGCCGAGCCGCTGCTTGGCCGTGGCCATCCCCTTCTTCGTGCGCTTTCCTGGAAGAAGAGCGGGGCAGCGGGGTGAGGGCCCGCTCCGGCCCCACAGCCCCCCCGGGAACGACCCCGCCGGCCGCCTCCTCCCTCCGCACCCCTCCAGGCTGCCCGCGGCCAGCCCTGCCCCTGCCCAGCACCGCTCCGGCGTGGGGGCTCCCCCCCCAGCCGCCAGGCAGGGCTCGGCGGGGAGCTCGGCACCACCGCGGCTGGGCCACGTCCCTTACCCGCACCCAGGGACAGGTCCCTCTGAGCTCACCCCACTCGGGGTGGAGGCTCATCTCATCCCTTCTCCGCTGGGGCTCCTCCTGCCTCCACAGTGCCAGCCCTGCTGCCCTGTGTCCGGGGTGATGGCTGGAACCCAGCCAGGCCAGCACCGTCTCCCTCTCTGCGCCTCATGGCAAAGGCACCCCACAGCTCCTCGCACCCAGCAGGCTGTCACCACGCACCCACACGTTCCCCAGGGACCTCTGGGCACCTTTCTGACATCCTTGAAGGGCAACCTGCGGCACAGGGACGCTGAGCTCGCACGCCATGATGAGTCCTGGGCCAAGCACTGCCCCGAGGATGCCTGGTCTCTTGCCCACCACACTGAGACCAACCCAGCTACCACTGCAGCTCTACATTTCTTCTAGCCCTCTCCTCCCCCAGCTCCGGAGACCACCTGCATCCAGCCTTGCAAGGACACTGAAAAGACTGACACACAGGCACACACACACAAGCGCTGTGCACACACGCGCTGCGCACACACACACATACACTTCCTACACATTCAGGCTAGCACCAAGGCACTACAACACACCCAAAGTGGACACCCTTCCCTGTCCTGATGAGAGCACACCACCACCACGAGTCCAGGCCCTTCCTCATGAGCTGTGCGGTTCAGTGAGGTCTGTGTACGGGTCCTGGGACTGGTGTGGCTACCGCAGCTGCTCACTGCCCCACCACTCACCAGCTGCCACCTTACGGCCAGAAAATCCCCTGGTCACCAAGGCACCTGGACTGCCGGGCACAACACAAACCCACACAGCCTTTTCTCTTCTCATCATGCTGCTGTTGGTGCACTCTTGTGCGATACCTGCAGAGACTCAGCTCCTCTCCACTCTTCCCATCTGCATTAAGTGCCCCAGCCTTAAAGATCATGACGGTGTGGGTGACACTTTCCATGGGAAGTTTCCTCATTTCTCATCCTTTTGCCTCACTCTCTAAGACTGAGAGACCGTCCCTGAGGAGGTCCTAGAGCTCCCTAATTCTGCTTCATCCCACCATCTCCTTCCACAGTCCCTTCATTCCTGGTAATGACCAATCTGGTAGTCCCCAGGCTCAGGACTCTCCTGTCTTCCAAGCAGAGAGATGCCCTGAAGTCCCCTTGGTGCCCTCAGCTGTCTCAAGACCCTGCACAGGTGGCCCTGAAAGTCCTCTGCTTCCTATGAGGTCACTTGCTTTCTTGGCACATGGCTCCTTCCCTCCTTTGAGGACTGAACTATACCACGGGCAAGGTGTGATCCACATGCCTGGTCAGGATCCCTTCACAATGCCCTGACTGAGCAACCCAGCCCACTGGCCAGACTGGGGTTCAGCTCCATTCAGCAGTCCTCTTCCCATCACATCTTCCACTGCCTTGGACCTGTTCCACTAACGCCACCATTTCACCACAAAGACACAATTCCAGGCAAATGTGTTCATTCCTCTCCGGTTCTGCAGACAGTCACAGGTGTTACCAGCTCCTGGAAGGACCCCGGCATCTACCACGGGCTACGCATGTCCTCCTGTATGGCCCATTCAAGCTGCTCTGATGTTTTACTGCTTGGCAGGACACCGTGCACTACCTCTAATTTGCTCCGCTCAAACACAGGGGCATGCAGGAAAACTCTGCCACGTTGCCTCACTTTTTACATCAGGGCCTCTCCCAGTGGATCGCACACTTTATCTTCATGCTACATGGTCCCACACCCTGCCTCTGTCACACAAGGTTCAAGCAGAGAACAGGAGGTCCTAGCCCAGAACTCCAGGACAGCCTCAGCTTTCCCTACAGCGGACAACAAGAGACCTCTTCCTCTCTCTTGGCGTTGGTTGTGTAGCTGTGTTACTCCCAAGTTTTGACATTCCTCTGCTCCCTTGTGGCAACTCTCAAGACAGGTTTGCAGATTTGCTGCTCTACACCCACTGGGTAGGATGTCCTCATGCCCATGTCAGCACAGATATTGGTGTACAAACACCACCCAACCACAGCGGTGCGTGACCTAGCCCTGGGCAGAACAGCCTTCATGGGTGCATCTTCCCCTGGACAAGGCTTCACCAGACAGGCTGGACTGTGACGTGACCACTGCAGGTGTTCCTCAGGAGCCTCGGGGCATGCTCAGGAGTACTTCCTAGCATGGGATGTCTCACACCCTGCAACGAACAGCCCAGCAGCAAAACGCATATTTGGGCCCACAGTGCCAGGACAGGCCCTATCTCCGACCAGATCTGACCTGCCCAAGCACCTCCACATACCCGTGACAGACACAACATGTGCAGGCCCTGCAAAAGCCATGGATTACACGACCAATTCACCCTTCCCCATTCCTACACCATAACCCCAGGCGTTTCCTGGTACCTTTGGTGGAGGCATTGTTCTGCGAGGATGATGAGGGTCTCCTCTGTGTGAGGAAAACACCGGGTGCCATCGGCTGCGATCCCCTGTTAGGCTGGGCGACCCCAAAGGTGCTGGCCCCTGCGGTGTACTCGTGATCTGTGAGGCTGCTGGCATGTGACTCCAGCTTCGGCTCTGGCGAGCTGCCTTCCTGAGCCGGTTTGTTCGCGTTGTTGGTTGACAGCTTCTTTTTGGTATTTTTTTTCTTCTTGCCTTTTTGTTCCTCCTTTAAAATGACAAACATGAAGCTCAGATTAATCCCCAGAAGACCTTTAGCTATGGCAAGGGCCAGCGGCGTTGTTTAGGGTCCTGATACAATGAAAACCCACGAAGTTTGCCATGTACAAACTGCTCAGGGTCTGTTCCGATACCACCTCGCTCACAGCTCGCTCTGCTGCACACACACATTTGCCTTTCTTGCATCTATGTCTGCGCTTTGTGCAGAGCCTCCTTGTTTGTTAACTCTGCAAACACTGCGGCGAGCGGGAGCCAGTCAGGACCAAACTGAACCTGCCTTGGGAGATGAGCGTGGTTTTGCATGAATAAACCTTTCGATGTTCCACAAAAACTGGCACCTCCTATCTTCAGGTATCTTCATACACCGTCACAATAGCATGGACGATATTAAACATCCCACTGATTGACAGACTCTGCTTCCTGCTAAGACACACACAGTATCTCTTGACTTGTAACTGCACTTAGGTACCATGAGAACAGTGGTCTGCCACCACCCTGTTGCCCTTGCCTGCCTTCAGTCTGCTTCTTGATGGAACCCTGCTACCATTCTTAAAGCTCTTCTACTCAACCGTACGCATCAGAGAAGCCCAGTGCCACCAAAACCTACGTCTCCAGCAACTTGCCAAGGTGTCTTGCCAACCTTGCTCCAGCAGACCTTGTCACCTTTGCACCTCACAGGATCACATTTGTGGCCTATGTGCATTATGCACTTAGCATCTATCTGACCTCTCCAGAGACCAGACACTTACCAACACCCAAAGTGCCTCAATATCTTTGCTGAACTGACCCATAGTTACCCACGGTTCACCAAATCTCTGGAAGTAAACCCCTATGCTTCCCAGCAGATGATTTGCACAGACAAGGCAATCACACCAGTCAGACTTTCAAATACACACCAATACGTGGTTCATGCACGCTCCTTTCGGGCAGCCTCCTTCTGTCTTAGCCCGTCAGCTACGCTCGCTCGCTCGTACTTCTCTCCACTTCTGATACACTGCCTGCTCTGCGCTGCAGCATTGTCCCATTTATTTCCCCTGAGACTGCTGAGCCTTGTGTCACTGGCATGAATAAAGACTGAGGAGGACTGGCACTGCACTGCTATTTGGGCATGACTGCTGCTGGGGGAGAGGGCTTTGGTTTCCTGACAGTACTTCTCAAGTAGCCTCACCTGCTGTGACAACTTTGCGGCAGCAGCGGCAAGTCCAGTTTCAATGGAGGCGACTCTCGTGCCCTCTCGCACCGGTCTGTCTTGTCGAGGCACCGAGGGGCCAACTCGTGCTACAAGGAAAGCAGATGCAGGTGAGATGTGGAGAACATGCCCATGTGAGCACCATAACCACATACTGGGCAGCGAGGCCCAAGGAGCAGGGACCACACACTGAGCAGGGAGGGCCAGGGATGCCGCAGCCTCTGCCCGTCCTTCCCCAGGATGAGTCCTCCAGTCACATTAGCTAGGGGAGAAGCTGCCAATAAAGCTGTAACACAGCTGAGCAACTTCACTGGCAGCTGCAGCCACCTGAAGCGAAAGCCCCGGGAGGTTTCTGCCTCCATTACAGCTATGAGTGACTCCAGCAGCATTTCCAAATGGACAGTGTTCACCACCCCATCAGCTGGGGGTGGGCATGCAGTGCCACAAGCTGATGAGACATGGGCTGCTTGTCATACACACAGCAAGCTGTGGAGACTCCCCTATTAGTGGGCCACATCAAAGGGGTCTAAGGAGCCCCCGGCCTGTCACTGTCTCTGGTGAGCTGCAACAAAAACACCCGCCCAGACCACCAGCTTTGGCTGAACCCGGAGGAGACCATTTCCACACTCTCTCCCATTTCTCTTTACACAGTCAACACCTAAAAGCCATGGCTATTCAGCTGTCTGGGGATACCACTAAGGTGGCCACCAATTGTTCCATCACCAAAAGCGTGAAGAAAAATAAACCAACAACCCACCCAGGAATGTCTTTTTCCTGCCATCTGTTTGACGGAGGAAGGCTAACACTGCTCGTCATGAGTCCCAGTGCATGATATCACCTCCTACTGCGCTGGAAAGGATTAATCCTTCACATGATAAAGAAATCGCTAGCTGTGATCTTACAATTTCCACGCTCCTTGAAAAATGGCAGTTTTTTAGGGACCTGCACAACTTAGCCTGAGTCTGGGCAGCATAGACCATATGGACTTACCCGTTGGACTGTAAGGGGCATCATCTGAACTTTTCCTTTTCTTTGATCGGGATTTGAATACTGGATTATCTTCATCTGATTCGAGAGAAGGGTAAACTACAGTAGGAAACAAAGGCAATAGTTTCAGTGTAGGAAACAGCTCTAGCCTGCATAGAGGCCCACTTACAGGTGCAGTGACTAGGGGCATCACAGTTAGAATAGCGAGGTCCCCCAGAGGTACCACTGAGTGGTGACACACCTGCAACACTCAGGGGACTGTCTCCGGCTCTCATCCACACACTACCCTAAGGATATACAGTGAAACTTCTCAGGAAAAATTAGTCTTCCTCTTGTCTGTGGAGTGGCAGCAAAGCTAGAAGAGATGGGAACAGCTTTCCTTATCCCCAGCTAGACTGGTACTGGAGACACATCAGCCAATGCTCCATTCAGCGCCACACCTTCCTGCCCGTATGACTCCCGCACAGTTAGCCAGAGAGAAATTACACACTGCTGTTTACACAGATGTTGAAAACTGCTCTCCTCGACTTAGATGTATCCAAAAGACGAACGTGAAGCATTCTATCAAAGGACCCTTCACAGGCGTCTGGGATAAACACCAACTTATCTGTCTAAATTCTGTCCCAGCCTTTGGGATGAAGTTTCTGTTGGTTTTTTTTTCACGTGTGTTTGATCTTCTTGCCAGTTGTCATCTGTTACATCGTGGTGATTTTGGCATTACTGTGGCATTTGACCACTGACACTAGAAATCTGCTGATCAGATGTGGCACAAACAGAGCCTCTGGAAACCAAGCCTGCTGACAGCAAAGACTCTCCATTCACTGGCAGCACAGACTCATGATGAGCAAATCCACCCCTCGGTAGAGCGGAGCCTTGTTCACGCGTGGCATGTGTCTGTAAAGCACGGCCCTGTCCAGCAGCTTCATGGAGCTGCCCTTTCTCAAAGCTCCTTCCAGCACTGCCACTGCATCCCAGTGCGTGCAGTGCACCCCAAACGGCTGGGCAGCCTTCTTCTGCAACATGTCACGGCAGCTCCATTCTGCCTTGGCACCTCTGTTAATAACATGACAACACACACTCCACTTTGCCAGTCATAACAGATGAGTTCTGATGGCCACGCTTGCCAGGGAGACTTCAACACACACACAGACTTTCCTGTTATGCAGCATAAACCTCTACCAACTTCTTGCCCTCCTTGGCACTTTGGGCTTTCCAGTCTCTATCAGTCTTCACATGATTACTTTTCTTCATTTCCTCACTACTTATATTCAAAAATGCTCCTGCAGATTATAATGGCAGAACTGATGTAACTGGTGCAAACTGGCTTTGTGCCCATTTCTGCTTCAGATGCTTGCATTCTCTGCCAACACTCAAAATACCACTGGATCCCTTTTCCAAGTACAAGTTCAACTTCTCACTCATCTTAGGTAGATATTTCATTGCTATTGTGCAGACAAGGATATTTCTGTCATAAGCACCAGTACCTGACACACGTTTCTGGGACAGTCTCCCATTTCTTGGCTGACTGCTGCAGTTGCAGTGGGATTCCATGCCTCTTAAGATCTGACTGTGACGGGCCTCAAATGCAGTCTACTTCTCATCACCACCGGCTCTGCAGTCGGTCTACCTATCACACGCTGTTTGCTTAATTTTGTCATCCAGATCTCTTGTTATTTGCACTCCTCCTTACCAAAATACCCAGTGGATTTCAACGTGACAGAAAGCGAGCAAGCCAATCATGAGAAACATGGTGGGTATTTGCAAACATGCACAAATACGAACATGCATACCCAGGCACACACTCACTCACACTGCTTCCTTTGTACTTACCGTAATCAGAATCTTTAAAACAGGCATCTAAGTGGTCCTGATCTTCATCGTAATCTTCGATGTCAATACTGTTCTTTGTGCTTTTCTTTAGTAACCGTTTGCCGGCATTTTTGTTGCTGCCACCACCCGTTTTTTTAGAGTTTTGTGTGGAGAGGGAGTTATTCTTCGCCTGATTGGTACCCCACGATGTCTGGAGGCAGGACTCTGACGACTGGAGGTTTGCCATTGATAGCATGCCCTGGATTGCCTCTTGTGTGCTGGGTGAGGCAGGTGGCTGACTGCAGGGAAACGTTAAGAAAGACAAGAGCTATTAGTAACTCCAGAAAAACAAAAAGGCCTCACGAACAGTTGACTCCTTTCACTGCACAGTGTTGCTAGAAGAGATTTCCTTATTACTGCCCTTTGAGCAGCTAAGAACGCCACAAGTGACACCAGTTATTTTTAGGCTAACAGCAGTATCACAGACAGCATGTTAGATTTGGGGTTGCTGTCCCAGAAGTCACAGAGCTGTGCACCGTGGGGCTGGGTGTGTGATGGGCAGCTCCCTGGGGGCCGCTGTCACTGGTGGGTGAGGACAGGGGTCAGGTAACTTTTCAAAGCCCGTAACAGCATTGCCAATAATGTAGTGTCTCTACTACCAACTCTGAGGGCTTACGGGGCAGCATTGGAAGGGGATATCGTGGTGGGCTTCTGCTACATACATGGGCTGGAGCACCTCTCCTGTGGAGACAGGCTGAGAGAGCTGGGGTTGTTCAACCTGGAGAAGAGAAGGCTCCGGGGAGACCTTATGGCAGCCTTCCAGTATGTGAAGGGGGCCTACAAGAAAGCTGGGGAGGGACTTTTTACAATGGCATGTAGTGATAGGACGGGGACTAATGGCTTCAAACTGGAAGAGGGGCGATTTAGATTGGATATCAGGAAGAAATTTTTCACTATGAGGGTGGTGAGGTACTAGAACAGGTTGCCCAGAGAAGCTGTGGCTGCACCATCCCTGGAGGTGTTCATGGCCAGGCTGGACGAGGCTTTGAGCAGCCTGGTCTGGTGGGAGGTGTCCCTGCCCAGGGCAGGGGGTGGCACTGGATGATCTTTAAGGTCCCTTCCAACCCAAACCATTCTATGATACTGCTAAGCAAGCAGAGGAAGAATCTGAAGAACTGGAAGGAAGCTCATCATCACAGGTCACATTTCTCACTGGGGACTGTCACCACTCCAGGATCTGCTGGAAAGACAGCATGGTAGGGCAGAAGCAATTCAAGAGTTTTCTGCAGTGCATTTGGGAGGGTTTTCTGATGTGGACGTGGGATGGGTTGATTATGGGAGATGCTGGAGAGATACGGATGGGTGGACTACAGGGTGGGTGGAAACCTTGATTTCATTAAACTTGCTTTTTGGCACTTTATTGCCAGTTTTCAACAGGCACTGTGTATCTACT
Organism: Stercorarius parasiticus; assembly: GCA_013396915.1. Classification (NCBI taxonomy): domain Eukaryota; kingdom Metazoa; phylum Chordata; class Aves; order Charadriiformes; family Stercorariidae; genus Stercorarius; species Stercorarius parasiticus. The sequence continues at coordinate 92,372 of VWZL01004917.1, forward strand.
ACAGAAAGAAATACATTCCTACAGAATAAGCCGAGGTCAAATGATGTGTAAATTCTGACTGGCACGTACCCTTAGTGAAGTGGGAAAGCACGCTCCCCACAATATAGAACGCGGAAGAATGATAACCTCGCCAGAGAACACCAGACACTAATTCTGCAACAGGCAGAACACATCATCAAATATTTCCAGAACTTTGGAGTTGGGGCAAATAGAAAAATGCAGAAGAATGTGCTGTGGTAATGATTTTTTTTAGTTATGCTTTTAGTTAGTAATGATTTTAGTTAGAATCCACTAACACACAGCAGTTCCCAAGTAAATTAGCAGTACCACACCACTTTCTCTTATTTGATCTTAATTTAATCCACTTTAAACCATTACAGGACTCCAGACAGAGTAACGTACAAGACATAATGAGAGTTTCTGGGCACTAATTGCATTTATAAATAATCCTGAAAATGAGTTAAGACTGGTGTTAGCAGCTAGCAACTCAACGAACAGAAGAGCATCGAAAAACTTATTTAGGGAAGAGACATAATCCCCTATTATCACGCCAGATTCCTTAGCCTTCTCCCTGTCAAAGGCATATTTTGCATCACCTATAAGAAATTAATGTATTTTCTCTCAATTTTTTCCCCCAACTGTTTTTGCAAACACTGGACTCTCAAAACACTGCAAACAGACCATCAAACACTGACCACTAAACGGGCAAATCAGAGAGGAACTGCCTTAAGCAACACAAGCTTCGACAAATAAATTGTGGAATATGATCAAAACCAGTGGTTTTGAGAGGCAAACCACAACCTGACCGTGTGGGTGAAATGTCTCACAGAGACAGAGCTGCACACGGGGCAAAGTGTTTCTCATTAGGGCATGTGCTTGCGTGTACTTCCATTAGAGGTATTTCAGCTTCCTAAGCCAAAAAAAAATCAAGAAGAATCAGGAAGCAATTTTTAAGCTCTGGAAGGCCATATCCCCTTTCTGTAGCTTCAGCAACGATTTAAAAAAAAAAACATTTATGAAAGTAAACTATCTGTGAGTTACACTTACGGCTTAAAAAATATGTAAAATGAGAGCAGGAGCAGGAGCAAAGCAGCTTCTGCCCCCAGGCTGGCGAGGGCCCTTCCAGCACCCAGAGCGGTGGCCCTTGGTGACAGCACAGACCCTGATGCCGCTCTGCAAATCCCGCAGCCTTGCTCTCCTTTCCTCACGCTAAAAAATGATGTTGTGGATGAACAGAGAAAAGGACACTTTAACAAACTGGCTGGTAGCACTTTGTGCCTTTTGCAGTGGGCTCCACTTCAGCATTTTGTACAGCCTCCCTTTTCAGGGTTTTATTTTCTTTTACTCTTGTAAGGACAAGGACACATGATTAGAGAGGTTAGTTTACTGCACTAACTGTTTGCTGCCTAGCAAGTACCTGGTGATTTTCAGCTCTACTCAGGAACTGAAAGAGGTCCACACTGGAAACTGCCAGGTTCCCCTGCAACACCCAGCACCCCACCAACAAACCTCGGTGCAGCCCCAGCACCGTCCACAGGTAAAAGAACCACTTGGATGGCCAGAAAGGCACGGCCAAAGCAGTGGTGGCCTCCTGAATGACCCACAGAGCTGGGCTGTGGAGGAGGACTCAAAAGTCAGCTCAGCCTGGCTCCCACCCGGAGCCTACACTAAGCCGGTACAGAGCCTGATGGGCCAAGCCTGCACCCATGCCGAGCAGCCTCGTTAGCCATGCTAATGAGCCACATGCATCATCATCACCAGCAACTGCCTTTCTCCTGCTGCTCCCCAGAGCTGAAACTGGCAGCACGTTTTCACATTATTAACAGAGAGAAGCAGCAAAACAGAAGGGAAAATCTGCTGTTAAAACTTACCCCAATTAAAATCTCCCCCAGGGCTGACCAACCTGCAGCACTGGTCCGGACAGTGTGATGAGGAGCAGGGAAGGGCAACTCAGTGGTAAGCAGAGGAAGAAGACATTGGTCTGTATGGCACAGATGGCTCTGTGCCCTACGCACAGTGCTCTCTGTGACTATTTGTTGGTTTGGGTTTAAGCCTCGGGGCCTCAGTGTCCCAGAACAACTTGCCGTTGCCAGCAGTATGTTCGCCAGGGAGGAGAGCACAAAGAATCCCTTCAGGCTAGGCTTTGGGGCTTTCACATTGCCTGCGTGTCCTGCCTAGGCTTGACAAGAGCATCCTTTCCCTGACAGCATGTTCCAGAGCGGGTGGCAATAGGCAAACAGCCGTGATCGTGACAAGAATACACACAATTCAGCACAGACTAAGGGTTTACTTCCTTAGTTGAGGCTGGCCCCTGCGCTGTCTGGGCACAGGAATGATCCCAACACCCTGAAGCGAGCAGAGGATATCACGCAGGGAGCTGGTGCCTCACTTTTCACAACCAATTCTACTACTGCCATCTCCCTCTGAGCATTCAACATCTCTGTGCAGATCATCCCCTTCCTTTCATAAGCAATTACCAAGCCTTTCACCTATATCCTCGTTTTCAGAAAATGAATTTATTAATTTCAGCAGAATATTACTCATTGAGGGGTGGCTTCTTCCCCATTCTCCATGCTGCCTACACAGACAGCTGGAGGCTCCGAAGGGCAAGGTGGAGATGAGAGACAGTAAGCTCACTCATGTCTCACCTCGCCTCTGATTAACTATCACCCAGTCTCATCTTAAGATTCAGGGCAAAATAGGTAGGGGCAAAGGAGAGTCACAGAAACCACTGAGCATTTTCTAAATGGAAATAAGAACTAACTTGAAACAAGAACTATCTCATGGGGTTACAAAGAAGACAGAGCCAGACCCTTCTTGGTGGTGCACATCAACAGGATGAGAGGTAGGAGTCCCAAGCTGCAGCAGGGGAGACCCCAACCCAAACAAGAAGAAAAGGGCAATACTGAAGGTGGCCGAGCAGCTCACGCAGAGAGGCTTCTGAATCCCCATCCCTGAATATACTTAAACGTCACCAGGGCAATTCCCTGAACACCAGGTCAAACCTTGCAGCTGGCTGTGCTGCTGTGCTTTGTGTGAAACCTAGGCAGCTGCAGTAGGTGACTTCCCGAGGTCCCTTCCATCTACTGTTATTCTTGAATACTTCAAATAAGAACCACTGAAAAACAGTTGTGCATGTAAGGGGAAGGCAATAAATCACCATCCTCTCTCTGCGATAGTATTTCCCTGCCATTTCTGCATTTCCCCTCACCCTACCTGTGGCCAAATGCAAATGAACCACAAAAAAGAAGTGGAGCCAAACAGTAATGACTTATCAGTATTTTTGAGAAGTGACAGTTATATAAAATTACGGAACTCAAATAATTTCAAGTACAAAACCAGTATTTCCTTCCATTTTGGAATCAGACCTGGAAACAACAAGTAATTTTGCTCAGTTCAAGATTACCAGTCCCCTCCAAGTTTTCTTCCATATTCCATTTCAGTTCCTTCAGAGTGTTTCCACATTTACAGAAGCCTTTCTGCAGGATCTCTGTCATTATCTGTCCCCATCTCGCTACCATTGATGCACGCATGGGAAACGCAGCTTTCTACAGCAATCTAGGTAAAGCCATCAGGGGATTTGGTTTGGTCAGCTGCAAATGACACTCCAATATTTTACAGTTTCACACAATTCAGACAAGGGCATTATCACAAAAAGCCCTGACCTGCTCCAGCAGCTCCGGTGCTGGTCTGACAGGGCTCCACGATTCCCATTTGAGAGCTGGCTCTCATCCCCACAGACCACTGTGTGAGCAAAGGAGATTCCACAGACCTACCTGCACTACTGCTACCTGGAGTATCCAGAACATACATACATACATACATAAATATATATATATAAAAAAAAATACTTACATATGCCTATCCTTTATCTGCCTTAAAAGTAGAGAAAGATGAAAATTGTTCCTGAGAGTCAGACACAACCGCATTGGCATTAAGTTGCAACACAATATGTTTGCGTATCATGTTTCTCCCATTTTTTTTAAAAAAAGCACGTTAGGGCCATTTAAAAAGCCTAGCATAATTATGAAATGAAACATAGTAATTTCATTTATCGGGAGCTTTTTTCAATCAAGCTGCAACACACACTGCCAAAGCCTAATTGTTTATACAAGAGCCAAAATTGATATGACACATTCCCACTAAACTACCACACACAGTGCAGTAATTCATGCAGAGTTTGGTTATGCGACTGCGCTTGCGACTTTGATTTCAGAAACCACAAAGTCTACAAATACACTGGGTACAGAGCCCAGGCTGAAGGGAGGGAAAATGAAAGGCCAGAGTCCTACGCCATTGCTGAATGGCAGTTTTAACCCATTGCAGACAGCAAAAGACACCTCCCAAGCATGGAAGAGAAACTTTGAGGACCATTTCTTTAACTCGCTTTTTCTGCTTCCCCCTCCATTTCTGCACATCGTAAGCAGGTAGCAAAACATGTTATAGATGGAACGGTTAGTAGTGTAAATATGGCCAAGGCAGATTTCTTTTAGTTCTTACAATGGTTGACAAATTTTCTTATTTTATACCAAACTTCAAGCATTGGAGTCATATTATACTGGCAACTTTATTCCCAGAGTTAGATACACCTAACTACCTGCCGACATGTCTGATTACCTGCCAAAATGTAAGCGTAAATTTGACACAAACACTAGTTCCATTATGCACCGTAACACAGAATGGAAAAGGAATTCACAGGAAGCACCAAATAGACAAGAAGTGCCAATGCAATTATTTCTTTTGAAGAGCAGACACAGAGACGGGGACAAATCTCAAGAGATCAGGAAAATCTAGAACCACTGACCCGCCTGAGCTCAGACAACAAAAAATATTGCATTTCCTGGGAGCTGCAGGCACATCGGTACCTCTCCCCATATTCTCTGGAACCCCAGGAGGCGGCTCCTCTCCCCATACCCCCTGCTACCCCAGGAGGTGGTTGGCAGTTTTGATTAACCACCCTGTGCAAGGGGGAAGGCAGCAAAAGAGGAAAACCAGGACTAAACCGAGATTAGATCTCTTCCCTAGAACAAGCAGCCTTGTCACGATAAGCCTTCTAAGGATACGTCATGACTATGTTACTTCATTTTAAAATCATTGGCTTTTTTCATCCCCATTAGGAATGAACAGAGAACTCTTACAGGAGACTCTGCACACACACCTCTCTTCAACACCGAGACAAGGATTCCTGTCACTGTCACAAACCCTACATGTTGATGCGCAAAGGCAAGCCTGTCTCTCACAGAGCTGCCTGGCACTCTACAACTGAGGCACCCTGCATGAAGCCTGTCTATATAATATGCTTTAATCTCTTGCATCCATCTAAACTGTGAAAGAGACAACTGCCTAATAAACTGAGGAAGGTTGAACCAGAAGACGTTCCTGGTTCAGCAGCGCTGCCTCCTTTAGATTTCTCTGTAGCTCTGTCACTGCACTGCAGCTTTAAAAGATTACATTTTCTCCCATTTTCTCTCTCAACAGCAAAAAACCTTTTTTTTTTTTTTTAAACTGACTGATAAAATTTGCTTCTATGGTTTCCCTTGGTAACTTATTCCATATGCTCCCCTTTGACCACAAGGCATATCTTTTGGAATTCTCAGTTATGGCTTTTAACTTCCAGTCTTTCCCAGTTTAGATAATATCTTCCTCTCTTAGGGGACTTTCTCATTCCACTTTAGCGGGTTGCAAAGTTGCAAGCTGCCCTTTTCCTGGGTCGCACACACCCAACACCGAGCAAGGGCACAGCACGAGTGAAAGGGACACCGGCATTCTCTTTGTCCAGTCTGTTCTCAATGCTCCGACCACTCCGACAGCTACTTCTACTTCCTGCCCAGGTTCTGGGGCTTTGTGTAACCAGGGCACACCTGGAGAAAGCAGGGAGGAAAAGGATGCTGTTGGGGTATCCCAGCAACCACGGAATGTGGTATCTGGCTTTACTACTCAAAGCAGATTGGTTTTGCTGCTTTGCACATATAAAATGGTGCAACACACTTCTTGCTTCCATGCAACACCTGCTGTAGGAATCTGGAGTAGAATAAATGCTGCTTCAAGCAGCCAGCCTGGAGAACCAACACGTCCTGCCTGCTTGGTGAAGGTGGTTTTCAAATGAAGGCAGAGCAGGGATGGAACTGGCTTATTAAAATGACAAACAAGAATAGCCTTACCACATGTTTCACATCATTTCCCATATCACCACCTCACCTTTCAGAGGACAATTCCTTTATTTGCACAACAGGCATATTTAGAGGCTAGAAACTTGTGCCAGGAATTTACAAACAGCCCACAGCTTCCAAAACTACCAAGGCTGTGGTCCCTGTGGAAGTATGGAGCGTGCTTAGGTGAATACCTCTGGTTTTCCACAGACAGGGAACAAATCATTCAGTTACGACCACAGTGAATCAGCAGACTGCTACAGAGCACAGGGCATAAGACGTAGCAGTTCCTGTCTGCAGTGCCATTCTGTGCATGAAGCCAGACACTCAGTTGACATTCCCCAAACCTCTTCCCAGGGATTTGTTCCTACAGTTTGAGTTAAGCAAGACATTTCCATATGTGAAGAGTCCCACTAGCTCTTTTCGAAAGGACACGCATCTATTACCTAATTGCTCTCTCAGTGTTTCAGATCAGACTTGGCCTGTAAAGAGTGGAGGTAGTGAACCCATACATTTGTTTTGAGATGGGCCCAAACAAAACCCTTGTCCCAGACAGTCCTGAACTGCAGCATTTGAGTCTGGGAACCACATTTTCCAATTTTACATTTCTTTTCACTGTTCACTGTTTGAAATACTAGAAGATCTAGTGGTGTACCTTATTAACATCCAGCATCAACTTCAGTGTCCACCTACAGTGGCCTCATACAAAACTCAACCAAGCCCAGGCAAACACTTCTATTTTAGGTAGAGAAGTACCCGTGAAAGAGTTTTGTTTTTTCCAAGCCATGTGCTTTGGTGGGGAGAAGAATGATGACCAGGGGTGTGTGGGAGGGTAGACGGTTTCCTATTTTCTTCTTTCAAACATGCAATATTCAGGGAACTGTGTGTCACCTTACAATGCCTTATGGAAGGCATGCTGGTCATTTACATTACTTTATTACATTATTACTACATTAAAAAACATTATTCATGCCCTCAAGCTGCATTCACTGAGCTCTCTCTTCCTTTTGAATGATTCATAGAGTATTATTGCTAAAATGGATGTTCAGCATTTACAGATGTGAAATGCCTCTATTTGTTTCAATTATACCACCGAAATCTTTCCCACCCAGTTTCCCATCTCTCCCTCCAGATCACAGGATAAAGGAAGAATTTGCTTACTGGAGAAAAAGCAGTTACTGAGCTGCAAAATTCATTCTCACTCACACACACATAACCACGAAAGAACAATTTTTGATTATGTGTAAGAGTAAAAAACATCTCTTGGTGCATACCTGTTGGTGTTATACTCTAAACCCCCAACTTCCTTGCTTGCCTGCAAAAGATCAAGAATTCCCGCTGAACTTCCACTCTCTTTCTTTACTTTGGAATTGCGCCCTGGCTTTGCCTCTGTGTCAATGTGAAGCAAATCCTCATCTGACGAGTCATCGCTCTGCAAAAACAAGGAAATGGCCCAAACAAAAAGAAACTCACAAAGTTAGTCAACAAGAACACCACAATGATTTTTGCAGCCTGCTGCTCCTCCAGAGGCTAGCATCTGTAATTTGCTCTCCTTAAGAAAAACAAACAGACCCCAAACCAAGGTACACAGTAAAAATCTGTTCCCTTGCAGCCTGCAGACATGGGAGATTTTTCTTTCCCCTTACAACCCTGGAGAACCGGCTCTGAGACCTGATCCTGCATATGGGATCAAAACACCATAACAGTGGTGTTTCTGGGTGCTGTGTTGCTTTCTCAGCCTCTGCTCCTGTTCTTGAGACCACGACCCACGTAGCAAAAGAAGTGACTGTGTGGCCATGACTCTGTCAGCCCAGGTAAGCATCAGGGCATGGGTCTGTACCTCACATGACTATTATAGCCAAGCCAGACACAGGGACAGACTCACTTCTGCCATCCCTGCTGCAAGGAGACAGGAAGATCTGACAGGGGAATGGAATAGACACATATGAACAGCAGCATCTGAGACCAGTGAAGGAAGCTACCTGCATCTATCTTTCTGGGGCTGGTATCTCTATACATTATGGTCTAGGGGATAACAGAACAATTTTTTCCCCTTTCCTGTCCTGCTTTCAGGCCTCTAAAGCCCTCGCCCTAATGCTTAGCCTGCCAGTTAGTGCTCTCTCCAGGAACTGGCCTCCCTCCTTAAGCTCCTGCACAATGACATCCCAGCATGTTTTGCCCTGTTTCCTGTGAGCTGGTCTTCAGATGTCAACTACTGACTCACTCTTGAATATACCTGAGCCAAACCAGGACGAAAAAGATTCCCTAGTTCTTCGGGTCAAACATTTCCGTCATGTACAGTTCTGTGTTAACAAGCTGTTTTGCTTTTTCTGACTGATTCAGATTTTACAATATGAATTTTAATTAACCACAGTTGGGCAAAATATTTAATTTTAATGTCATTTAATGTAATTTAATTTCCAGCAGACCTTCAATGCTAACACAGAGCGAACTTATGCCTGTGCTTTCAGCTTCCTGGAGGTAAGCTGTTGACAGGCACATTGACACTGCCCCAAGTTAGGGACATGCTGAAGTACCATGCAGAGTGAAGGGCATTCTAGATTTAGGTCCGTAATGAGAAGAGGGAGACTCTGAGAAGTGACAGCAAACAAATCCTTTAATTGCTACATAATAGGTATTGAGGGCTTCTAGTAATGTGAAACGCCAAGTGACGTGAGTTCAGTTGTATTAGCATTACTCTGAGATTCATCTGTCAAACACGAACATGGAAATTTAATGACCAGTGTTCAAAGCACATGGAAACAGGGGGACAGACACTGGTTGGGAGCACAGCCTGCGACAGACCCCTCTGCCTGTCAGCAATGTCACACCAAGCCAGGTACGACAGAAAACTCCTTCTGATCCTTCCCATTCCTTCTTATGGCTTGCTCCTGCTCTTGTGTCATACAACTATTACAGTGCCCACGCACCCTTCCCATCAGGCCTGATCACGTACAAGGAGCTCAAGCCACAGCACCAAATTATGCTTGTCCTTGCAATAGCTGGCGCTCCCTGTTCTGGGCAGACTGTGACTGCAGGATGAAGGAGAGGATGTGACAACAGCCTGGGAGAAGGCTCTGCTGCTGTCATGGCAGTACTGCCCACATGCTGTTAGAGATGTACGACGGGTGCTTGCTTGTGACAGGTACAATAATAACCATACCTTGTATGATACCGACTCCACCTTTGGCTTCTTAACAGGAGCGTGCTGCAGAGTGTCTTTTTTATCTGATAAAACTGAATTAAAAAAAGAAAAAAGAAATACAAAGTCATGGTACTTTTCCCTTCAAAAGATAGCACTCCTAAGCTATAACTTCTAAAGCAATCAAATCCACTTATATTTGACTGACAGTGAAGACGTGGCTTGCTTATTATAAATCACATAGATTTTAAAGACTAATTTTGAACAATCAACATGTAAGACTTTGTTGTGCAGCTACAGGCAAAATAGGAAATATTCTTACAGGGCAGTTCTCTTTTTGTAGTGTTTTTCTTCCTTCTGATTGGAAACTCATCAATTTTTAGTTCACCATCATCTGACACATATTCATATTCATCTCGTACAGGTTTTGCTTTATCTTCTTTAAAATTCTGCAGTGACCCAAACACACTAGTATTCAGCTGGGTTTTGACCCCCTTTGAACTGAAAGAAAAAAAAAAAATTACAAATCAGTAACAATACTTTGATTGGAAAACATTTTGCAAATCGACAGAGAGGAAGACAATGAGTATCTTTATATAGAAATCTCAGTCAACTCGAATACTTTCAGAGGTGCCACAGCAATTCAAGTAATTTTACAATCACATTTCTGTATCTACAATTTATATCTCAAATATGATGCCGACTAGAATAGCCTTGGCTGGCTTCAAATAAACACTATATTATTTAAAGCTGTCTCAAGGTATATCATGATATGCATAATGCACGTGCAGCATGGAATTCTGGGATGCAGAGTTCATTTAACAGTTTCTTAAAAATGTACCCTGAGCAGGATCTGCACAACCACTTAATGTAACTCAACTAATAAGAACCTGAAGTGCCAATACACGAGACACTGCCTGAATAGTGAGGACACTATTCTCTAAGCAAACTACCAGCCTCAAAGATAGGTCACTGCTGTTATGGCCAACTATGCTGGGTTCTAGGTAAAATCAAGTTCTGGAACAAAAAACTTTTTGCTGAAGTGCATTTTCTACATTGACCAGAAAGGCAGATTTTCACCTTCTTGTATAAAACCCCATAAATGACGACAAGATTTTTGAATCCACTTTTTTTAATTGACGTGTATTGTCGTATTTTTTACTTACCCAAGCAACTTCTTATTAGAGAAAGAGAATGTGAATTTGTTGTCCTTATTTCCCGATAAAGGTGTCTTTTCCGATTTGTGTTCCTCCTCCATTTTTAGAAGTGAATCAGGTTTACTGTTCTGAAAGGCAAAAGACCCAAAACAAAACAATAAAATTGGCTGAATGAATTGCTGCTATTTCAGATTCCTAGGTAACCTCAGAGAATCCACTGATCTACAGGCAGAGAAAAATATGTTCCCCCAAATGAGGTAAGGGATAGAGGACTACACTCTTCCTTAGACTACATGGGTTTTAGCTCAGGGACTCGTCCCCATTCAAGAAGCACTTCAGCACCAGTTTAAGCGGTGCCTGCCACAAACACAATGCCAAATTCAAATACTGCTCTTTTAAATTGCCACAGACTGATGGAAAACATAAAGACACATTTTGTGAAGCAGAGTCCAGGCTCAGCTCGCTGCTCATCGGCGTTGTGCCTGTGTGGCTGAGGACAGAATCCAGCACAGTGCCTGTAACGTCGCAAATACAACTGCATTTCATTCCCAGGCTCCACTTGCTTCTTTCACACCTTCAGAGAGCTTGGATTATGAATTTAATAATGTAATATCAAAGTCATTCAGTAAAAAGGAAGCCTTTGATTATTTTTTAAGCTTCACCTTAATCCTTTCCTAAACCGTACTGGCTGTGGAATTAATTGGTACATATTGATCTAATCACATTAACCATGACTTTTTTAACACAAAAGATTTAGATGTCTCTAATGTTAATGATTCATGATTCTTAGTACTTTCCCCACATGAAAAAGCATGTACTTCTGTTTTGTTTTGGGGAATTTGCTTGCACCTTTGCCATTAGAAGTTCACAAAGCAGGCAAAATTCCAACCGCTATTTCTGTGAGAAAGCCTAGTGTCACCTCATTTTAAATGGTACCTGGAGAAAAAAATGTATTATTCTATGAATGAATTTTACTCACCCTGTATTAGCCCTCCAGAAAGGCAAGCTTTTAATTCATATGGCATAATTCAGATTTCATTAACTCTACTTTTATGCCATCGTTAGTTATTGATTTCTCTGGAACTACTCCAGACTTAAAAGTAGTACAACTATGTTAAAGTAAGAATCACAAAAGAGATCAGCACTGAAAAATCTCACTATTAACAGTGTTCCCGCTGGACTCAACAAAGATGAAGATGGACAATTCAGCACGTGCTTTTGAAGAATCTACCCCCCCTCCTTTATCAGTGATTACTTGATTATTTTCTGCTGAAATTTTTTCTTTGAGAATTGAAAATTAGTGCCTTGTGCCCTCTGCTTAGGAAGACCTATGCACATTTCTCCACCCTTGACTTATCACTATGTGGCAGAACCAGCAGCAGAATTTAATAGGAGACATTACCTTATATTTCCATTTGGCTTCTGTTTTGCTTTTATTTTGCTCTCGAACTTCAAATTTCTCCACCTCATTCTGCTTACTAGCAGTTTCCTTATTGGGAACACTTAAAACATTCTTTGCAGCCTGGGGAAAAAGTCAGCATGTACTCTTAATGAGGATGGGGGGCTGGCATGTTACAGAAAGATATTTTTTATCTGGAATATAACATTTTTGAATATTTTTGAAAACTCCTCTTCTGATTCATTCTTTTTGAACCCGAATGTGAGATTCAATCAAATGATTGCTGCTTCAGAGAACGCAGTTGACTAGCTGCATTTCTCCTGGATATACCAACACACAAAATGAACGTAAAAACATACTAATCTTCCTGCCTGTTGCTCCGTGGACAGGTGTCGCAAACTGCATACAAACTGCTGGGAAATTCAGAAGCATTTTAGAAAAGACTTATGGATACTTCTTAACAAACAGTGTACAATACATTACTCTGCCAGTGCCTCAATGAAATCCTGGCCCCTACTGAAATCAGCAGCAAAATTCACGTCGAATTAAAGGAGAGCAAAATGAAACTTGTCCTACATGGGCAAAAATGGAAGCAAACTATTGTTTTATCTTCGTTCGCTCATTCTAGAGCAAAATCTCATGCAAATAAGATGCTTTAGAATGAGTTCCTTCATCTTTGATAACTGAGTATGGAAATGCACACAAGAGCGCTAATAACACTTAAAATAAGCACATAATAGTTCAAGAGGCAAAAAAGTGCCATTTTTAATTCCCATCTCAGCTCAGTTTGGGCAGGGAACCGGCAGTAGTTTGCCAGACCCGGTGTGAATCAATAGGTTTCTTGACGGCTCCATATCAAATGATTAACCAAGCAAACAGTCAAATCAAACCAAGTCAGGTAAGAAAAGGGCGATAAGCTAGCAATTACAAAACTTTCATTTACTTCAGTGGAGACAGGCTTTTACACTGTGTTGCTTAAATTATTTTTTTCATGAGACCTAAGGAGTGATTTTATCCCTATTATGGCAAGAGAACAGGGAGAGGTTAAAATATGACCCACCTTCCCCTTCTTTGGCGTCTCGATCTTTGTCAAAGCCTCCTTTGTGTGTGCCTCCAGCAAGTCAAGATTCGGGATGGCTGGTGGTGGACTCTCCTTTGCCTTCTTTCCTTTCTTTTTTCCTTCTCCCTTAACTTTTGGTGTTTTGGGAGGCTTGGGGGGTTTGGGTGGCTTGGGAGGTTTGGGGGGTTTGGGTGGCTTGAGTTGTTTGGGGGTTTTCACAGTTTTGGGAGTCTTTTTTTTAGGGAGCTTTTCTACAGGTGGGGGCGGAGGCGTCACTTGGATGGGTGATGGTGCCTCCTCCTTCTCCACAGGACAGATCTCTTCAGCATTTGTGTTGGCACTCGTGTCTGCTTTGCTGGCTTTCGAAGCATTCTGGAGTTTAGCACAAAATGGGAAAGCATTCAGACCCATCTGTCTCACGTTAGATATTCCCCTGCACCCTTACTTCCTCAGGGAAACAAACCCCAAAGATGCCCCCCTCAATAAAGGGGTAACTGCATTCACAGTGGGGCTGTGAGGCTGGCCAGGGAATGAAGACCCATCATATGCCACAGTAACGCTCTGCTCACCAGTAATTCCCACCCCCATGTTGCTCAAGCACAACTTTCACCTGGAGAAACTCCAGTGGATCCATAAGGAACGTAACTCTCACCAGGTTGTATCATCAGGTAGGACTATTAAATGGACTGCCCACACAAACAGATGTATAAAATGAATGGTCTTTTGTTTAAAATGCTCATCAGCTTGAGCACAAACCATTTCCATTTAACTCAGATGTGATAAATGTAGCAGAATCATGTTTCATGCCCTCAGGAAAAATAAGCAGTAAAATAGCTGACCAATTAAAATTAACACTATCTGACTAATTAAAAAGAAATTATTTTCTGCTTAACTTGCCATTTTGACAATCAGAAAACTTAAAACTACATCAAAGAGGATAAAAGGACAAGATAGATTTCAACTTTGAGGTCTTTGGATATAGTTAGAAAAGGGGTAGAATGTAACACAATGTCTTCTTAAAACAAGTGAACTAGCTATTGTCACCTTGCACTGTCACACGTCTCCACTAAGTGGAATATGATACCAGACTTAATGGATGATACCTCCATGCAACCTACTTTTGGGGGGGTTTTTGGGTTGATTTTTTGGGGGGAGAGGGTGTGTATAATTATTATCACATTTGCTATAGTAACTCTAGTAACTCTGCCTAGAAGTCAGCCAAGAGCAAGGTTTTCTATCGGTACAATGTAGAGAATAATAGTCCCAAGCCCAGACAATGTCATAGACAAGACCAATCAACATAAGAAGATACTACCCAGGGAACACAATCATAGGGACGGCAAAAGTGTTCTTTGAATTCTATCATATTTTTGGGTAGGGAGTAGCTGACGTGAAAGAGAAAATAAGGATGGAGAGGGGAGCGTGGCCCGCCCAGCTAGGAGAAGGTGGAGGAGGAAGGATGGCAGACACAGCATAAAGCCAAGGAGAAAGCAAACAGGAGCCCAGAATACGCGTTGAGTCAGCCACAGACAAGAGTCTTGAGCAGTCCCCCTACCGTGAAACCTCATGTTGAATTCTTTTAATGAAGAAAGAGGAGAAAAAGATTCATTTATTTCAAGTCATCCATTTTATAGCCTAGATTATTAACAGACCCACAATATAGTTAATATTAGGAAAAGAGCACAAACCTCACTTAATCTTATTTCTTTGGCAAGGTCCTTGATAAGTTGTGCTGGTTTGAAGTTTTCTGGTAGCTCATCTTCGTGCTCTGCTAAAGCCTAAAACAGAACAAAGCCAGATTGCTGTTTCTGTGCATGTTGTTTTGCAAAAATATAAAAAAAAACCCCTCCTCATTAAGTGAAACATCAACATTTTTCCTATGTACTGAAATCAATACTGTAGTCCAAATAAGGAATAAAATATACTTTTTTTCTCCTTCTGGATGTTATTGTAAATAGTTGGGTTTTTTTCAGATATTCCTGCATTTTCACAACTGTAACATCACTTTGCTCAATCCCTTATATAAGATTCTGGGTGAAGTTCCTTTTCTACGTCTACAAGGAGAGATTGTCTCTGTCTTCAATGAGTGCAACAGGCAGCTACCTTGTCAGCAGAGTGGTTTGGGAGCTCCCTGACGGGACTAACAACATTTGCATTCACATGCCATGTTATAATATTCAAAGTTCAGCTTTACCTAAATGCCAACAGAGTCTCACTTCTTTTGACTCACTACTTCTCATCTGCATGGCAAGTGGAAAAATAAATAGGGTGACATGGAGAAGAGAGCTTCCAGACCAGCCAGTCCTTCTGCAGGAAACCAGGGAGCAATTGCGAATTCAGGCTCAAGCACTGGCTTTTTGCAGTAGGGAGCAGCCAAGTTCCTGACTACCTCTAAATCTGGGACACCCACCTAACTCACCCAACTGTGTATGCGACATTGTGTACTCAGCTGCTCATCCCTCCTTAAAACGTCTTAAAATCCTAAACCTGCTAGTTCCCCTGTTCACATTTTATGACTGAATGGCCTGTCTCCTGCAGTGAATTCCCCAAAACTTTAGGAGTAACACATGCAAGAATAACACTTGTGAAATGACTGCAGCAGGAAATTCAGGCTGCAAATCCCTATAAGCCTTCTCTCCAACCAATATGTATTTCCTGGCTCAATTAACGTGTTGATTTGCAGGAACTGGGCACCTTGTGCGCACAAAAATGCAGACGTTGTTCTAGGCCTCGCTCGCATACACAGCCTCTGCTTAATTGATTTGGCACATGAAAATGCTCAGAGCCAGGGAGAACATTCATTCAGTATCCTTTCGACGGTGTGCAGAATTGAGTTTTTTAGAGCTCCGGTGTTACCTTTTTCCCCGCTGACTCCTCATGTGGCACTACGAAATCCCAGCTATTGCCCTCCTCCCCCATTCTCCCAGTCCCTTCTCTTTGCGATTTTAGAATTAGCTGTTTTGCTATGGAGATATTATTTGTTCTAGCATTTGCCCTCTGTTCCAGTGACTGACAAACCTGAGGAACACACCATATTAAAACAGGCTGCTTCTCCTACCTGTTTTTTAGTCCATGACCTGAAAGCACCATTGAGAATTTTTGCTCCTTGGAGTAAATGAGCAGGAGGTTGTTGCCCAGCTTTATGCAAACCTAAATAGAGGAAAAAAGCAATGCCATTCAAACACTGCTCACTGAAGTTGTTTTACATAAAGCCTTTAATTTGAAAAAGTTTAACTGTGAAAGTTGACTCTTTTAAAGTCAGTCACCACAAATGAATCCCTATTATAACTTGAAGGTAATAAGGAGTATATTTACTGTGTCATAAATCCAACTCAGCCTTCCTACACTGTGCTCCTGTAAGTTATGTCTACACTGGCAATCCTTTCGGTTCCTTTCTTGGTCCCATACTCAAGCTAGCTTCCATGTTCATACATCCTAGGCTGTGGGAATAAAAAGGTACCATCAGCGGTTCTTTTATTCTGACTGAAAAAGCAAGTACCAATATGTGGAAACAAAGGTTATACTGGGCAAAGCATTTCACTTCTGCGTGAGTACAAGCTTGCCTAAACCCTTCCCCTCATCCCAGTTTTTGTTCAGAGTTGGTCACAAGGGGCCCCTTCCTGGTGACACTCAGAGGGATCCCTCATCTTGCTTATTAATTAGACACATTTTTCTCATTATAAAAGGATCTGGTGGGTGTCTCTAGACACATTCTGTAATAAGCAAAATAGCAGCAAAGAGCAAAGTGAGACCGAACCTGTAAAGAATATGCACACATAGATGTCTGGATCAACTCTGAAGGAATCTGATCTGGAAGATTTTGAATTTCACAGAAAACTTTGCCTTAATTCCCAGTCCTCCCGCTGGCCACATCTCTGATGTTCCTGTGGCCCCGTGTACATGGGACCTGCCCACGTACTTCGAGTGGGATCAGCAGAATGATGGGAGAAGGAAGTGCTACTCTGTGCCTTGGGCTGACAGAGCGTGTAGTTCATTAGGTTAAAACAGGGAATGAATCCAGACTTGACAGGCAACTAAAAACTAAAAAAAAATGTTACAACATTATTTGCCTCTCAGGCAACTCAAATACATTTTATAAAGAAACCTTCTCTTACACATAGGTAAGAGGGACAGTTAAGGTCCTTCCTAGATCGAGATGGCAAGATATTAAGGGGAGAGCTGGACCAGACCAACATGTTCTGCTGGTATGCTGAAAGCAGTTTTCAAATACTAACAAACAAGGCTGATTTTGGCCACCTGTCCATCTTCTACGTGACACATCAGCAGAAATTAAGAGTAAGGCCCCCAAAGCTAAGGAATTGAAGCAGGCAAAGAAACACCATTTTACCTTTGAACGTCTCTAGTAGATGCTTCCCCATATACCAACACGCAGTTTCGAAGTTTGGAAACTGGGTCAGACTGACAATTTTCAACCGTCTTTCTACTTCATACGCCCTGCAATACAAAGCCACATGAACTTAAAGCATAGCAGGTCACAAGTATGTTGCACAGTGACAAGCACTGCTCATAAATGCCCGAGGTTCATTTTGCAGTGCTTCATTTCTTTGTGCTGCTACTACCTATTCTGGCATCAGACCAAAAGCAGAACACAAAAATAACACTAGTAAGGAACTCTGCGATAGAGATGTAAGACAGTTTTATTCCATTATTTGTCCAGCATC
Source organism: Stercorarius parasiticus (assembly GCA_013396915.1). Lineage (NCBI taxonomy): Eukaryota > Metazoa > Chordata > Aves > Charadriiformes > Stercorariidae > Stercorarius > Stercorarius parasiticus. The sequence continues at coordinate 109,961 of VWZL01004917.1, forward strand.
AGTAAAGCACTGTCTTACACTCGGCAAAGAACCCAGCTGAGCAGATGGGAGCTTATCCAGAAGGCGAATGGCATGTTCTCGGGTAAAACTCCAGAGAGTTTCTAACAGTTCTTCCTTCAGGACTTGGCCACATCAATCCAGGCACCTCACATATCCTTCCATGTGCTATGCAATAGGTGTAAAGACAGCTTGGAATAATTCAGCACGGGAGAACACGGTTGAAGGGGACAAATGTGGGTACACTTTCCAAACTTGCCCAATAGAGCTACATCAACATTACTGTAAATGTAGGCTAATTAATAGGAGAGAAGACAGCCAATTTATCAAAGACCGAGCCTCTTCCTAACTTTAGATTTTAAAGACAGATTACCTCATCTGCATTTCAACACTTAGACTATGTAGAAAATGTCCTGCAAAGGCCAGGCAGTCTACAGGTGTTAGAGTTGCATAAATCCAACCTGAAGGAGAAAGAGAAGAGTCCTGAGGATAAAAACTGGAATCACAGTAATGAAGACTTTATTCACAACATGATGTTTATACTTCACTTAGCAACTTACTTCCTAGGTACCAATACAGCTCTTCAGTCCAAGTCAGCACCAGAACTGCCTACGCTTTGAACACAGTTGCATCTGGCCCCTTGTTTGTTTTGCCCGAGAAAGGCCCAGCCCAGGAAGGTGCTAGGCACCTCTGACTCCCAATCCCAGGGCTACCTTCAGCAGTGCCAGACAGCAGAAAGGGACATCCTGCTCACACTGACATTACTTTCTTGTTTCTGTGAAAAGCAGCAGCAGCAGCAGCTACATTGGCACGTTAGAAAGCAGTACCTGCTTTCTCACGACCACGAAATCTGTGACAGCTCCTGACATTGACTTTATTGTAGTGCCAGGAACAGGTGCTTTCCAAACACTTATTTTCATACAAAAATCTACTTGAATTAGTGAATCTCTATAAATTATTCCACCATCTGCTCCACATATGGTCATGAGAGAAGTACCTACTTCCCACTTTTTACAGTCAAAGTAAAATTCAAGTGTATAAACACTCTGTGCAAGACACACTAACACACAGAAAAATGGCACTACTGGATGCTGCCCCCGAAACCCAAGTACCAATGCTGTTACTGACACTGCCTGGAAGCCTCAACTCAGATTATGGATCAAGCAGGCAGTGCATCGTTTAAAGGCACATGGAGGGAGAGAAAATCCCTCTCAGGGATTTTGAGGTAACAGGGAGGGCTGGAAACAATGCAAATGAGGAAATAATTGTTCATGGTGAGAGGAAGGTGAGGGACAGGGGCAGGAGTAGAACTGCGTTCACTTAAAACTCTGTGCTATCTGCTGATCAACTCCCTATCCTTACGAAGATCCTACCAGGAACTGAGAAACACAAAATCCACCATCCCTAACCTGCAATGAAAGCCTGAGTCTATCAAGTTACCCGTAAAAATCTGTGACACCCAGTCTTCAGCCTCATGTGAAACAATAAATGCACACTCACAATCCTGCAGGCACCTATAGTTCCTTAGTGTCACAGGGAATCAATGACTATGAAAAGGATTTTGTGGGGAGTCATGGTAAGCAAGTAATTCAACATGAATTCTGTTAGATGGCAAAAATCACCTATGTCATGCCTGGATACAGAAAGAGAACCCATGAGTTACTGCAACCCAGCTAGACCAGGAGTGGAACACTCTACCTACTAGTTGTATTTTTAAGAGGGTGCTAAAATATTGACAGAAAGCAGTAAAAGTTCAGGTTTGGTTTGGGGTTTTTTTGCAAACATATGTAATTACACTTCTACTGAGAATTAGACTTCATACTTTGTCAGAGAAAGTGGTCAAATCACATCCCTCTAGCATTTTGGACATGCTATTTCAGCAGCTCTAAAAAGAGCAGGAAACCTCACCTGCAACAGCCTGCTCACCTGATGGAATGAAGAGCGTCTGTCCTTGTTTAACTGTGCACTTGTAACACTTATCTACTTGGTCTGCAAAAAACATCTCACTGTGGTTTGCTGCCGATTGCCAGCGTTCATAAAGAGAAATATTTGCAGAGGCCGGTTTGATGAGATAAAATATCTTTTCTCCCTGAATTAGAACAATATAAAATTAGCAACAAGCAGCCAAACCATGCACTGCTGCGCTGGCACAGAGTCATGGACACACACACACAAATATTTATCTAAAGAAATATACAGCATCATATATTTTAACACTATTGAAATAAAATTTACTTGTCGGCTTTGTACAGAGTGTCTGAAATAATTATATCACTAGCTGACCACATTTTCTCAAGACTTGTGGGACTGATGTTACAAAAAGTTTACAGTGCCAGATTCCATTATCCTGCAAAAGCATGACGTAACATCTTTCAGGTCTTAGGTGATGTATGTGCAAAAGGCACTAAACAAATATTAAAATCCAAATACAGTGAAAGCACACAGACAACTTCCTCTCTCAGCAGACCCTGGCACCACTGAGAGCATACCCACTTACAGCAGTTAAGGCTCTGTATATTTCTTACGGATACAACAGGACTGCGGGGAATAAAACCTGAGACCTGTATTTTTGAGAGAATTGTAGAATGGTCTTTGCATGTAAAATTTACTTCATTACTAGATACACTGCAAAAACATGACCCCTCACCTTCAGTACATGGTACCACGCAGAAGCTCCTCCCGAATCTATGTGGAAATCTGTGTAACTGTCCTTCACGCAGATCAGGCAGTACTTGGTAACTTTGGGTTTAGCCAGAAGAGCATCATCAGGCCAATAGTTTTCCACCCAGGACAACTTCTTAACTATATCTGGAGGCTCTACAAAACTGGACATCCTTTACAAAGAGAATTGAAAAGAAACATGCATCCTTTTAAAAAAGAGCACAAGGACTCTGACAGAACAAAAAGTAGCGCGTGGCTCTCATACTTGCATGGCAATCTGAAGCAGCTCCTTACATGTCAGCGGAACTGCTCTTCATTCAGAAAAATTGTGAAAACTGTTTACAGAGAGAGATTTAAAGCTTTTTAAGTATGATGACTTAGCAATGATCCCTCGACTTCTTTCAGTAGCAGTATTTATGATCAAGCATATGTTGTTTGTATTTTTCCAGTCCCTGCCTCTTGCTATGTAGGCGCAGTTATCAAAAGCACTGTTATCACAGCCACTTTTCCAGCCCCCTTCAGAAGAGAAAGTGAAAAGTGTGCTCTCTTACATAAATGGTCTGGCAAATCTTAAAAATTTGCAAGTTAAGCTTAGTATTAAAAATCCTAATAACAATATCATTAATACTTAAGGACTAAGTAAGTCTTCGCCTGATGCTGAAAATCACAGTCATCTTTTTATTTGGACTGACTAAATTACATTAAAAGCTCAGAAGAAGGAAAAAGTCTAATTTGGGTTGATAATGTGAACATATTTAAAATAAAACATATATAACATTTATTTATATTATTTATACAAATCAATATATTTATTTACATTCTGCATATATTTATGTTGTGTATATTTTTATATATTATTTCTATATTAAATATATAATAGATACTATTAATCACAGCTAAGACAATGTAGTGGCATGATAAACAGGTATTGGAAGTGCCTCATCCCACAATGTGCTAAATTTTATAATTAAATTGTCCAAAATTTGGACCAATACTTGCAGGTGGTGGAGGTTCACTGCTGGACACTCTGAAGTATCATGTCAGTAAAAGTATCTGCACTTCAAACCAAAATTAAATGCTCCCATGTGTCATTTATACTCACTGTCAAACACTGATAACAATAGCTCCGTTTAAAATGGCAGGGAAAGATGGAGCACTGCATTCAATTAAAGTGTCATTGTCTATGTTAAGAAATAAAATATTTGCTAGTTAATGTCTAAATTAGCAGCATATGAGTGACAGCTCCAGCAGTCCTTCAGAACAAAAGACCTCCCGTTATTCTGGGATAATGGTACAAAGCTAAAAAGATCTGAACTGAAGATACTGAAGAGATGGTTTCTGCAGAAATGGGTGTGCACCACTAAAACACTAACTACAGGGCTAAAGGTAATGGCTTTAAAAAAAATGAGCTTGTAATTATTCATCAGCCTTCTTTTTTAAGGCTACATTAAGTCTTGCTAAAATGGAATGCTCCCCAAAACAACCATTCTTTATTTTTATGTTGACACTCATCATCTTCTGTGTAGCGTTTGTATATACACAGGAATCTTTTTCTTCTCTGACTTCTCTGGAAGTACTAGCTACCCAGAAGGACTACAAGAACTGTAGAAACGATCTGCACAGTTGCATGAAGTTCCATACATTATAGATGCATCTGCCTACTTCTGGAATAAAAGCACAGCTCAGGTGATGAATATAGCTATATAAAGCACAAAGCAGTAACGTGAACGCTTAGGCATTTACATCAGCTAATTATCCTATATATGAAACATATCATAAAGCATGAGGAGAGTAGGAGGCCTCCTGTCCTTGAGGGTGAGTGATATCCATGTCGCCAGCACCATCACCTCTGGCTCACTGCATCACTAAAGCACCTCAGAGTGAAATTCCCAGCTAATCTGCACTGTCACACCCTCCAGCTTTACATCAAGAAGTCAGCATCACTCTAGTTCTGAACTGCTGTAATACAGAGTATAGGTTAACTCGCAAAAGCACTGAAACTAAAACTATGACACGTGGTATTTATAGAAATTTCAAACTTAGCCTCATCCAAGGACATCCAGTGACATGTGACACTACACCTAGAGCCACACCTCATCTATTTACTTACTCTTCTACGTTAAATGGAGGATTTCAGAAAGTAATATATGATGCACTCAAATCTGTGCTATACAAGTAAGGCGCTCACTTCTCTACAACCCATTTAAAAAAGAATGCTCCAAGGAGGTCACCATGTTTTTAGATCACCTTAAGCTGGGGGAAAGGCTGTCGCTGCCTTATATCCATCAGGATTCCCACCTCACCAGAAAAATAACACAGAATATTAAAAAATAAGACTCCTTATGTCTATGTTCTCCCAGAAACCCACATATAGTTTTATCATACCTCTGTGGTCACCTCTGTCCTCCTTTCTTTGGTCTTACCTGTATTTGTCAGGGTGTATCTAAGTACCTCAGATCACACCAGGAACATACTTCATTATCACTCACTATCAGGACAGGGCACAGAATTCGCTCCTGGAGCACCAAGTGATGCTCTAGTTACAAATCACTAATACCTAGTTGCAATGGATTAACTATACCTATACTACCAGAGTTGAAATAGAACTGAAAGGTGCCAAAATGTTCTGCTCTAATCTGTGAATGCTGATGGCAGATGACTGCTGGTGATACGCCGGTGTGAATTACCAGGACAAACACTGGCCCATTTAGTCTGCTCTGTACCATTCTCCTCATACAGCAAATGGCACTTTAATTTCTGTGCTTTGCCTGACCCAGCTGCACTTGGAGCATGGAGTGGAGAGTCAGAGCAATGAGAAGCCACTACCGCATGCTCAATGCAGCACCTCCTGAAGAGGGAACCAGTGCAGAGGGCAGAAGCTGCTAAAACTCCCCCAGCCGAAGCCTACCATGTGTCCCGAACACCGTGTGGTGCTGCAGGCTGGACTCTTACCTGGTGTCTGAGAACTCCAGGTTGGTCACGTTGAGGACCCTTTTCCTGTTTGTACTGTAGTAGTAATCCACAAATTCCTTGAGCTTCATCTTGCAGTCTTTCTGTTTGGTGACATCAGTGACATCAACACTCCTCTCTGGTCCTAAAAATTAATTCAATGAAAAAGAGAGACTGAAGGGCAGCCTGACTTGCCCCATTTTGTATGCTTGGGGGTGAGTTAACATTTCCAGAAACATCGCAATCTTTTGATTTTCTGACCTTCTTAGCCTTTGTATCTTCCCTGTTGTTTATGCATGTATACACATATACATGTATGTATAAAAGACATGTATATACATAAAATGTATATGCATAAAATGGTGCTTCTGTATTCATGCCCTTGACACAATTATTAGTGTAGTTTTTTACCTTTAAAGGATTAATGTTATTTTGAATCTATTAATTTCACTATGGATTTCATTTGCATGGTGAAAATCATATGCAAATACCTGTTTGTTCCCAGAGTAAGCCCTAGCCACCACCCTGTAAAAGTCCTGTGATTGTAGACAGAGCGTAATACTGTACAGGAGATCTTGTCAAACTGATTTTCTAAAATTCTAAGTTCTCTTATGCTCTATTTTAAATTTTTGCTTACAAAATCTATAACTGAGGATGAGTTTTGCAGGAAATTTCCCATTTTTTAACATGGTATTTCAGGTATGCCACAAAAAAATCGACTGTTACTTTACCCAAAATTACACCTATCAAAAATCCATCCCCTCTGTATTGCAGTACAGAGAATAAGATGCTAGTACTTACACATTTCCTCTGATGCACCTTGTTGGATACAAATCTCCACTGTTAATACTAATGGTATTAGTCAATTAGTGGAATTTAACACTGGGCACATCAGAGCACACATGGAGAAAGTCAGAGCTTTGAAGAGTGCCCATTTCTAAGCACACCCTCTTATCCTTTCTGCAAGAACAGCATCTCTCCAGTCTTTCTTCCCTCCAATTTTAATTGGCCTTATTTGTCCTCTCTCAGCATTTCATTCATAGCTTTTTTCACATTAGGCAAGGAAAAAAACTCAATTTGTTTTTTCATGAGATGCCAGAACAGTAATGATGTATTTGGCAGTCTTAGTTGTGGTGTTTTGTCCTCTGTTACTTACTTTAAATTGTTTCTAAAAGCCATTCTAGGTACAACGTAATAAACTACAAAACAGCGAGATAAATCCCTGCCTGGGAAATCCCGTTCAAGCAAAACTAACCCCATGGAGGTTAGACCAGTGCATATTTGTTCCATTCACTTTCAAATCTGGTGCCAGCTCCAGATCAAACAACCCATGTTCTTCCCTCCAGCTTGTCACTAAGTGTTTTGTTGGTAAGGTAGATTATTTCAGCTAAAGGCTGAGAGAAAGCCAGCAGATGCCTACGGAGCACCTAGGTCATACAAGAAAATCTGCTAAGTGTAGCAGATGAGCAAGGAAAGTATGTTTCCTGTAAAAGCAATGGGATAGAGAGAACAATACAATTAGGGGTCTTGAATTCTCCTTTATTCATAGCTAGCTCACTGCACACAATCACTGCAAAAGCAATAGACACAGTCAAGGACACCAGTGGCTGGTGATAGCACCCTCCAGTTTGGGGAACAGGTCAATGGCCTGGTAAGGAAAGTGCAGGAGGAGGGGGTGGTTAGCAGACTATACAAGGAGATAAAAGGGACCATGAAACACAGATACACTGGAGCTGGAGGCATGGCTCCAAAAGGATGATGCCTTGACAAAAGACTGGAAGGAGAGAGAATCAGACAGAAAGTGACACAGAGGAGGGATGGAGCGAGAGAGGACAAGACCACGCATGCTAAAGGAAGAAGGATGCGGAAACAAGACAAGCGACTTCAGACCACTTCCATGGCTCCTGGCCAAGGTGTGTTTTACAAGGTGGGATGACATGATGACTTGTGAGAAGATGCAGTACAATACTCTGCTCAGGTTCGAGACAGGAGGATGCCAAAATGAACCCAAACGACCAGCAGCAAAATGACCAGCTCTCACTGACAGCAGTGTTAAAAAAGGCACTGTCTTTGCAGATGGGAGTCTCAGTCTAGTAATTCCTTCAATACAAAGTGAGATGGCAGCAATCAATTAAGACCTGGCCTGAAGAAACAATTTTTTGATGCTACCGTGACTGTTTCTTTTCACTCAGTGCTATGGAGTACAACGCAGTCTGGCTCAGGCTCACTGGAGGATACACAAGTTGATACAAGAACCATAAGTGAATTAATTGCTAATTACAAGCTGCCACTACGTAACAAATATTGAAGTCAGCATAGCTCAAGACATAGACAATATTTTACAATATATTTTAAATTTTTTATACAAATAATACATATATATATATATTTTAAAAGCAGGTGAGCTCCAAACAGTACAATGCCATCTGCTTGCCAGATACCCACCAACGTAGTTTTCAACATCGCTGACGTAGAAGGTGGGTGCGGGTACGGACAAACCCAGGCCGTCCTTCTTTGGGACAAGGATGGGCTCTGAAAAGCCATTTTCTTCCAAATACTCAGTTGTTAGTTGGCTGCCTGGCACTTTCACGACTACATCTTCAGCACTGAAAAAGTAAGCACAGATTCAATGGTGAGGTGATTCCACACAGAGTTTGGCACCTTCTGCATTTTACTAGTAAAAGGAAAAAGCTATGAATAAGCAATTATATGCAAATTAGGTGCATAAGACAAAAGACAAGAAGCCACATATTGCAAAACACGCAGGGCATGCTAAAATCATCCAGAATCGATTCACTCGAGCCTCATGCACCAACTACTGGAAACTCATAAAATAACAGCTTACGGAGAAAGAACATTTTCCTCCACTATAGGCATCTGTCGAGTTACCAGTGATCAATATTAAAGAAATTAGTGTTAAATGTTCCACTCTAAAGAAGGCAAGATTAAAACCATTACATAATCTCAAATAAATTGTCCAGGAAATACTTTGCAAATCGTTTTTAAGTAGTCAAATAAATTGCTCGGAAATATTCTGCAAATCATTTTGAAGTTGATGGGGGGGTGTCAGAGGGAGGAAGGGCAGGGCAACTTCACCAGGCGACAGGCTATTTGCACCCACATCTTGCAAGGGAAATTCAAATCTGATCTGTAGATCTTTTCAAGAGTAAAACACTTTCAATTCGGAGTGAGAAATGACTGTATATGAATGACCATCAGTCCCAAAAGCACCCTGTCGCCGTTTGTAGTTTGTCAGCCGGGCTCTGATAACTGCCCGGCAGGCCAGGGCCATGGCTGCTGGCGGGGGGAACAGCAAAACCTTGAGGGTTCACCCCAAAAAGCACTAACTCCCCACACGGGTAAGGCTAACACATGACTGCCCTCTCCTGCAGCAGTTCCGAACTACAGCTCACGTCTTCATAGCTCCCCAAAAACCAGCAGGAAAGGGGAGGAGGCCGCAAGTGGTGCCATGGCGGCTGGCAGGCTTGGGCCTCGCCGCCTTGGCTGCCCCACGAAGTCCAGCCTGCACAGAGCCCCCGACACCCATCGCTGTGGGGGCTCCTCCACCAGCACCAACACCCACCACTGTGGGGGCTCCTCCGCTGGCCCCATCATGCAGGGACGCCCTGGCCTGGGGCCTGCGCAGGCCGCCCCCGCGGGGTTTTAACCCCAGAGAACAAGGTGGCCAGACACAAGGAGGAATAAGCTGCAATAACCCAGCTGATTTCTGGGTCACTCCAGCCACAGCGCATCAGCAATGGCTCATCAGGAGGCAAATTTCATTAATAATTAATTAAAAGGAGTGTTCCTCATTTATGTGAGCACTGGTACCGTATGCCAGCAACGTGCAAAAAACAAGGCTGGAGATTTTAAGGATCAAGAAGCAAACCATGATTCACCACTAAACCTCTGCACTTACTGTACAGTGCCCATATATATCTCACGTACTTGTTCAGGTCTGATTTCCTTCTATACATGCCACAGCAACTTACACATAGTTGTAAAGAGAGATCAGTCCCAGAGCATCTAGTAATGATCATGACAAAATAGAGAGTCTGGCACCTACACTGAAGTACCTGAACCATCAATTTAATTATTACTACTACTACTATTGCTACTGTAATGTTATTTTGGTATTAAACATCCAGGAGTGGAATGACATGAATTGTATTTTTTGCCTTTTCGCTCTCTCCACTGTTCTTTTTGATCCGAGCTTCACCAAGGGACTAACGGTGGGATGTAATTCCCTGTCCTGTGCTGGGGATCAGAAATGGTGTTTCTGTCTCTGAGCTGAGACCCCCTTTTTCCGTTCATCACATCCTGACTGACGAGTGTTGGGTTTTGTTCTGTGAACATCTGCAGATTTCATTCATTTTCTTCAGAAGAGAAAATTTCTCAACAAAACTTTGTGTTACTAACGGCGCAAGTGTAGATGTTGGAGGCCTGAATCTTGCAGGCACTCCTTTTGGCTACAGACCCTTCTTTCTCAGGAACTTTAATTGGGCTGCAGGATTTTCTTATGTGCACATTTATGTAAGAAACAAACAAAAAAACTTGGGGTCCATATTTTTTACAATTTGTAAGTGACTCAGAGCTACTGCATATGTGAGTGCAACCTCAGAAGCCATCCCAGGTTACTGAAATCATCCTGCGTAGGCCTCAAAACTTAAGATTAAGAAATCAGCTTTGCAACCTGTCAAATTTTTCTGTATACAACCACAACAACAACAACAACAAAAAAGGCTAAGTCTAGCAGGCCCAAATAAAAATAGCCAACCAAGAAAAAATATTGCATCCTGAGTTCAGTGGAACACATCTGTAATTTCTGCAAACACTTTGCAGAGGTATTTTCAGCCTTTTCCTTAACTAGCCTAAGACCACTATCTGAAATTAAATGTGAAATCAAATTCTCTGTAAAAAGAAAGAAGCTTTGTGTTTACACAAAGTACACTTTACCAGTCCCCAAGGATTCTCCTAAAATAATTAGTCATTAATAATTAAGGATTTATTTGGCTAAGGCCTATACTGAAGAACCAGAAGAAAATCATCACTCTTACAAATGGCTGTGAAGCAGCCTAATAAAGTGTGGAACATGTCACCTAACAATTAGCACTATTAATTACTCCAAATAAGAGGGCCTTTGTCACTGTAGCAACTGAGGATGTCATTGTTCTTCTTTTCAAGACGGAGACAGACTTCAGCAAAACCATTACTATTTTTGAGAACTGGATAATTCTATGCAATAAATTGGCTAGTTTCTTATGCAAGCGAATGTTGTAGGGGCCAAACGCATTCTTCTTCTTGTCTCCACAAACACCAGCTTCTATGGAAATCCACAGGAACCAGGCTCAATCAAAAGTAGATTTTAATATAGCCGCACAAATATAAAAAAGGAAAGAGCCTGGGACATTTGCAATAATACAGCACTCATTTAAATGTCATCGCTCTGTACTATACAATGTTTTCAGCAGGCATCACCACCAGTTTCATAGGAAACTGGCTATATTGGCTTCACCTCAACAGCCCATCCGTGCGTGCAGCTGAACAACCCACCTTGGAAAAGTACGACTTCGAAGTTCCTTTATGAAGACTTGGCTCCCGTTCTGTACAGGTTTGACCTCTGTTGTCTGTCCAGTATCATGTTTATGCCAATTTCTTTTCTTTTTCACTGAAAAAGAATGGAGAGTACCGTATGTTAAGTAGAAGGTAATTATTAAGACATTTGAAGTGAGGACAAATCTTCATTTCATTTGTTACACGAGCAGAGAAGAGGGAACCCCCACTATGCTGCACTGCAAATTTTAATATTGCTCTCAATTCACCATTAGACAATTATACTGTAGCCTGAAGATCTATTACATACTGAACAGCGTTGGTTTTGTAACATAAGGGCAACCAGACGGATAATTACTGAGCTGCACAGCTACTGCAGGCTTTATGCAAACACAGGCTCTGGACGTCTTGTACTTGCCAGACTCCACACTTAATCCTTATCATAAAACTCTTAGAAAGACACTTTTCTGCCTTCTCAATATGCAGTATAGATCTTTAGGAATATATTTATCATGAATTACCTTTGTCTATCAGTCTGTCCAGCAGTGGCAGATCTGACATCAATTTTGATGGGCTTTGAATTATGCCCTGCACACAGCATGCACATAAAAGGAAAAAGAAAAGAAAAAAAAAAAGATGCAAGGGCATGGCACATGCCATTTTTAGAACTCCTCTTATTCCTAGGTTTTTAAAGGCAAGCCAGGCTTAGGCCTTAAGTTGATGACAGCTGACTGAAGGTCCCTCGACTGTGCTCCAGTGTGTGAGACACAGGCAAGTTCATCATGGAAAAAGGGTCAGCTGGAATATGCACAAATAAGTAAGTGAAATGCCAATGCAGTTCTGCCCTGCCTCTTTGACAGATAGATAACACAGAGCAAGAAAAACTGGTCCAGCTTTTTCCCTTAGTCAGCACTATCTCTCTCAGCTGTTCCTGCTTCCACAGCCTGCCCAGACATGCTTATTTTGGAAGTAAATTGGTTTTGTCCCAAGTGCATATTCATACCATTTCAAGCCTCTGTTTGTAGAATTTTTAAATGCCACAACTTTCTTTTATTTTTTGCCCTTAGTTTAAATAATGAAACTCAGTATTTTACCCCAAAATCAGAATCTCAGGCTTTTCTTACTGTTCAAAACAGCTACGGGAAGAAAGAGACTCCTCAGTAACCATGCACTGACTGCACTCTTTCCTTGCTCTTTCCATGTGTACAGACACACAGAACCACGTACTTTTTCATTACAAAAGGAATCTGGAGGCCACAGCTATAAGACACGAGGTTCGGAAAAAGCTAACTTTGTTTTCCCAGCCACAACCCAGGAATAACTCAAGTAAAGAGACATCTCCCAACGAATCCATCCCAGGTTTTGCACGAAGCATGTTGGTTTTATTAGTTCCATGCAGCTCTCCAGCCTAGCTGGAGATATTCATTAAAGCTGCTAGTTCTTTATCTTAATGACTCTCAGGCTTAGTGTATTAATTCAATGCTCCTGGTAACAAAGGAAACAAGCCCTACATGAATGCCAAACCTTCCTCCTCTCCTTCCCTTTCCGACTGCCTCCTCCCCCTCTCAGAACCAACACTGGGACTTTTCACACAAGTCCCAGTGAAACAGGTGTCGCTTGCCACAGTGAAAATTAAAGAGCTTATCATATTAGCATGTTCTTTTATTACATTTCAGATAGCATGGAGCGTTGAGAAATAAATGCGACAAAGCAGTGCAAATTAAGAAATTCACTGCAACTCTTCAAAAAGCATTGGGGAGTTATTTCCCTCAGCGCCAAGCTCCAGCAAGCATCCACCTCCCCCATCCACCTCTCCCATACACCACCCCAACCACCTCCCATATCCACCTCACACACCCACCTCTCCCATCCATCCATTTACCTCTCCCATCCACCTCTCCTGCCCATCTTCCACATCCACCCCTCCCATCCATCCATCTCTCCCATCCACCTCTCCTGCCCATCTTCCACATCCACCCCTCCCATCCATCCATCTCTCCCATCAACCTCTCCCATTCCCCCACCTCTCACACCAACCTCCCACACCCACCTCTCCCGCAGAGGCCACAAAGATGCCTCCGCTGCCAGCACACTCCCAGGAGGTGCTATCTCCTGGACAGCAGCAAGCCAGCTGCTGTAGTCCATTATACTACATCAAACAATTGACACTTGGCCCATTTTCAGCGTTTCTCTTTATGTTTCATCTTCACCATGAACGCCACAGTAAGGATTCAAGGCCCATTAACATGTGCAACAAATACTAGCTTTGGCCAGAAAGGCCACTTTTTCTTAAATGATTACAGATTTCTTTTTCTGTAGAACTTTCTAGTCCAAATTTGACCGTTGGAAAGTATAACCTGCTCCTTCTACAGAAAACCCTCTGGAGGAAAAAGGGAATGTATTTTTAGGAAAACTGTATCTCAAAATGAGTAATTCTAGACTTCAAAGGTATATTTATATTATTTCAAATGTATTTATGAAGAAGGGATACCTAGAAGCACCCTCTTGGTTCTCTGTTGATTTATATTAAAGTTTGTAACTACTTCAAAACAGTTTCAGCCTGACTTTGGTTTGCTCGCATTTATGTAACTTCACCGATTCCAAAGAATTTCTCCTGATTTTCCCCGCTGCAAATGAGACAGCAACCAAACCGAACATTTCAGATCATGTTATGAAAATGAGTCGTCTGCCTAAACAAAGCACTTACATTTTATTTAGATGATGTCAGAAAATTTTGTGTGAATGTGTGTAATTTTTCCCAAAGAGGAGTCCCTACAAATTTCATTAAACCAAAATGGCTTAAAATGTCATATGACAGGAAGCAATCTTCTGAAATAGTAGCCACTAAGCCACATTGGTAAAGTGGAAAAATGTAAGAAGAGGAAAATGATTTTTAAATTTGACATCTGGAAAACATATATTGCGGAATGCGTGCTCCAGAAATACACATATATTTTTAAATCCAGACGAGTTGCATAACAGACAATTGGTGTCTGTTTCCCTTTGCTAATCTTGCAATAATTAAATGCTACCAGTGAACCACTGGCTCTGGAACAACACTTACTCATTTATTTCAAAATTGATACTGCTAGATAACTAGTTTTAATGTATATTGTAACAGTTAATAAAATAAATGAAAGTGATCATCTCCCAGCAGCCCCAGCACAGCCCCAGTGCCGTGTAGCAGGACGCCCTGCATACAAATGCCTGACGGAATGAATGCGTTAAGCCAAGCTGTTCCTGCCTTCATTTAATTGCTCGTTTAACTTCCCTGGCCTATTGCACTCCGCAAGGAGGGGCTACAGGATAACAGCCTCGTTTTTCAACAGGATCCACGATTCTATGAGTTAATGGTGAAAACAGCTACGCAGCTTGAGAACTTGTGATTTTGCACTTTACCAAAACTCAAGGTAAGGTTATCAATAATTAATGTTTAAATGTTCCCGCAATTTTTAGACTCGACTATTTTGATGGTTGGTCTTGTACGTCATTAAACTTTCTGCATTGCATTTGAAGGGAGAAAAGAAAGTGGTATTGCCGTACTGCAGAATTATGTCGTGTTGTTTTCCTCCCACGCTGAGAACCTCACACGTTGATAAGACCCGAACTAGCACCAGCACCCCAGCAGCACTTTCTGCCGTGCTGCACGATGCGAACTGAGGGACGTACTGCCAAGTCCGATTTTTATTTGGATAAAAAGAACTGGATAGCCAAAAACCTTCTTAAAGCATCAGAAGATTGTTGTTGATGCGACTCTCCTTGTCTTAAATGGTACATTAAACTTGCAATTTGTTTTTATTGAAACTGCCATTTCTCAAATTCTGAGATTATGCATCACAGTTTTCATAGAATTGATATTTAATTCCTGATTATAGACTTTTGCTGCTTCTGTCTTATTTTTTTTCCTCCCGCACTGAAAAGTAGGTGCCTTTCATCATTCATAATTCAAAGCACAGTGAAAGAAATCAAAGCATCAGGCACATCTCAATGTTATACAAAACTCACAGAGGCGAGAAATCCTGTGCTGCTGCTTCTATACTGGGTCAGTAACAGCCTGGGAGTATCTGCAGTCACCCCCCCTTTTCCACACAACCCATTCTAATACCAAATTGTTCACTTGAAGATGATTTGTGGTTATTTGTTTGACCAATTTCCAGTGCGTTTGTCAGAAATCTTCCAGCAAAACATCAGAAAGGCTGACTCGTTTAAATCAAAACATTTTGTGGGGACATATTGATTTTGTTAAGTCTTTCAGAACAAGCCTCCCAAGGGTTTTTTTGCCAGCTTGCCCAATTTGTGCTGCCCTGCTTGGGCCAATGTTGCTAGCAGACCATCTGGGAGACAGAAACAGCTGCAGGTCATTCAGGTTTCCAGTTCACACTTGATTTTGAAAAAAGTCAAAGTGGAAAAATTATTCCCATTTTTGCCCCCAAAATGAACATTTCAGACTCCTCCCCTTTCTCCCTAGAAATTTTTTAAACTTGTAACTTTTAAGGCAGTGCAGTAATAATTGCTTGTTTTTAAAATTACGGAATTTTAACACAACAGAAGTCAGTTTCCAGCCATCCCTTATTTCGCACTAAAAAAGGCATGTTATGATTCGCCTGGCTCCTGGGTGATGAGCACAGAGCCCTTCTGCTGTGTGTTGCTGTAAGGTTGCAAAGCAGTGAGAACCTCCGCATCGTTGTTGCTTATTTACAATAAACGGCTTTCAAGTAAAGCACTTGATCTTTTACAGGGATTGGTTTCTTTTCTTTTCTTTTTTTTCCATTGTACAATAGAAAGAATTTGTGAATTCATCTGACCAAAGCAAACACATCCTACAGTTCTTTCCCAGACAAAACTCCCACTGAGATCAACTGTCACTTTTACTCAGGAGAACTTTTTCCTGTGAAAGAACTGCAAGAATTGGCACCCTCGGTGCATCCTACGATTTTGACTGCCACTGAAATCGCTACAGTTTTATATCCTGGCCAAGCATAACATACTGTTTCTTACTCTTCTCATCCAAAGACAAAAAACACCAGCTAGTTTCCAAAACTCGCTGTATTAGAACTATCTGTCTCTGTAGGATTTTTCTAGCCCACGGTACTAAGTGCCTTCACAATTCTTAACTCCATGCAGGGAAGGCAGCAGCATGTTCACTGCTGGGGCGAGGACTGAAACTGCCCAGGTGAGGTGCCTTGCATCCCCGCACACTGCCTGAGGCCGGGCAGGGAGCTGCACCCAAAGTTCCCCAGTCCGGCCCACAGTTTTCTCCCCCTTACATGTTTTTTCACATCATGGTCTGAATTTTAATATTTATTTAAAATATTCTTTTTAAAAACTCTTCTTTTAAAAACTCTTCTTTTATTTAAACATACAGAATCTGCTATGTATCTCTGAGGACCGGCTACGCAAGTATACTTACAAGTAGACTTTCCGTGCGTTTTCTCACAATTTGGACAATGATAGATGTCGATATCTGGTGCCTCTTCTTCCTCAACACCCACACAGCTGGAATATATGAAGGCAAATATTACATTAGCTTGAGCCCACCTCCAAACATGCAGGCACGCAGTTAATAATGAAAAAAACCAAGCCCCTGTTCAGCCGTGCAGTCACTATGCAGCTATGCTCACTGCAAACAGCTACATCAAAGCAAAGCTTAGGTGCTTTTTACACTAGTGCAGTCAGACTGGATTTTTTGCAGCCTGCATTCCTGATGTGGCGCTCAAAAAAGTGTCCATCAGAAGACCACTACCACTGCGGACCTCCACTAAAATGTGGCAGAGAGTCCCAAAGAATTTTTTTTTTTTTTCACAGGAAGACCATTTTGTATCTACCCAGAGTTCTCCAAGCACCATCCCACGTAAACCTAATTAACAAAACACATACTTCATCAAGCATGTATAGACAGCTGCTAGGTACCAGAGCAATCTTGGCAAGGTAGACCATATGCCAGACTTCTATAGGCTCCATCTCTATTACAATATATGAAGATGAGGAGGAAAAGAAGACACACAGCTCACAGCACTTCTGGCTGCTAACAAGAAGGGTTGTATCATGGCAGCTGCTTAGAACACCCACCGAGATTCTTTTGGATGGCACAACACACGCAACAACTCAGCGCAGCCTGCGGGCACACCACGTGCAGGCCAATTCAACGGCAGCACAAAGCTGGGGAAAAACAAAACCAAAGTGCAAAAGGAATGAAGTACCCAAGATAAGAAGTTGTGGCGCAGTCAAAGTGCTGAGCAGCCAGCCAAATAATCAAACTCCAGAATGGCACTGCTCCTTCTGACGGAGGGAAAGCAAACAGGATTCTGCTCCTGCTTGCTCGGTGTGAAGTGGCCCAGGCTGCAAGGCGCATTTGCAACACAGAAAACAGAGTTTCAGCTGGGTGCTGTGAGATACGGCCTCCTGTCGTGGCTCCATGAGAGCTCAGCTAGGCAAGAGGAGCCACGGGAGGCAACAAAGGCGGCCTCACCTTAGCCACCCGCACAAACAAGGCCAGACCACACCGCGATAAGAGCACTCCTGGAGCTTCTCTACTTCACAGCCTGAAATGCCTTCTCAGTGCTCTTCAGTTAGCAGGAACCACCGACACACCTCTTCTGCTCGGCAAACCGACTCACAGAATCTCTCAAACCATTCTCACTGTGTTCAAGCTCATTAGGACAACACCACAGTGTCCAAAATGACAAACAAGTTAAATAATTAGAGAAATTGGATACACCAGTAATTACTAAACATGATGGTCTAGATGCCGGAAGGCCCTAAACTGCTGGTTGCTGTCAGATGGGAATGTGGCTGGCCAAAGGAAGGACAACGCATGGCCACGCATGCCCACCTCTGAGATGCTTTTTGAAGCCCTGCAGGTCACCGCTGCTGTGAACCATCCCCCTGGCTCCATGGAGGTCGGAGCTCTTGTGTTGACTGTGGCGGGGATGTGCACGTGTGTGCATGCACACGCTGTACACGAGCACACACGGCAACACCTGCACGCTTGGGGCAGGACAAGAAACTGCTAAAATACACTATGGCCCTCTGTGTGGAGAAAGATGGGTTTGAAACCACGTTTGAATCCAAGGCACACAGCGATGTTTAACTGTACAAACCACAGATCTGCTTGCTTTTAGAAAAAAGCATCAACAAAACCCATATTGAGTACGCAACCAAGCTGGAAAAAGCCACCCTAGTTAAGATACGGAATCAAATCTTTTTTACAACCATTGTAAATGTTTTGTCAAAATACGATTCTGCCAGAAACCATAGTGGATATTTTCATCCTGCTGCAGCTGCCAGCATGTGTATGGGACCCAGCTCCCTCCAAAGCAATGAGTACACGGGGAGAGAAGCTTTGCAAAGCCGTAGAAATTCTGATTTTTGTGAATTCAGGCTGTGAACAGGTTGGTAAACAGGACATTAGTTCTGAGTCATGTAAAAGCAACTGCAGATTTGGCCGATGTTTTTTTATTAAACAGTTACTTGAAAGAATACCAAATTATTGGATCTCCCTGGGCAGACAGCATGGAAAACTGAAGAGTAAGTTTGCAGACAGGAAAAATCATCACAACAATCCAGTCCTCAGCATCCGGCAGTAAAATACCAGATTAAGCAGTAGAAAACTTAAACAAACCCTGGCAGATTAGAGCAAACGTAAGAGAACGTAGAGGATTCCTCTACCCATAAAGCTGCATCAGCTGCTTATGCCACCGGATTCAGCTTGTTAAGCTTAGTAAAGGTATGGATTAGGCTCTCTACTAGGGCTTGAAAAGTCTATATTTAGCTAAACTAAGGAGATGAGACCCTTGGGCGTTGCGTGGATTGCTACGGGAGGAGGTATGAAAAGCTACTGCACCGGGTAAAGGCTTCAGTGTGGTGGGAGCTATTGTTCTGAGAGCAAGTGAAAATATTTAACTGGAACAAAACGGAAAAGTAAAAATAACTGACCTCAAACTTAAACAGTCCTCTAAAAGATGCAGTCAACTTTTCCAACTACAACATGGCTTTTGAACAAGGTTTGGCCATTTACAGCTACTCGTAGGCAGAAGTTGCTCACAGTACGTGAAATTGCGAATAAACCCTCCAAGAGATCACCCTATTAAAATGCCTCAGGTCATCTTCAACCAAAATATGAACCAGTTCCAGTCTGTGCCCCTTTTCTCAATGAACAGAGCTTGACTCTCTGGCTATTTCCACCAGCAGAACTGTTTGTGGGCTTCCACGTGAATGTAAGCATACAACATTGAATTTCCATAGTTAAAGACAGACCAGCAGGGACAATCCCTCCAGAACGTTCCTGCCAGAAGAGGAACAAACATTTCTTGCCGGGTGTATTGGTTTTATGTGGCAAGGTTTTGGTAGCGGGGGAGCCATCAACTCCGCAGCAGTGACCTCCCCTTGGGCTGGTCTCCAGAGCGTTTGCACCTGTGAATGAGAACCAGGAGATTGCCAGCCTTGGCAGAAGCCAGTGCAGAGTCCTGAGGTGGCCTCCTGCCTAATTTACAAATGTATTTTTTCTCAGAGTGGTTAATTAACAATAGAAGAGAATCAAAGCATTTCGCTAGCTGAAGAAAACCAAGTCATCTATAGCAGTCATAAAAGAGAAAACCAAGTCATCTATAGTCCTTCCCCTCAACTCCCCAAATTCGAGCACAAATGGGGCTTTGTGTTTTGCATCTATTTTTTTTCATGAGAACACTCCACTTTGGTTCCTCCCGTTTCTTTCTCAGCCCCATTTGCCTGAGAGAAACACAAACATAAAGAAGACTCGAGCCAAGCCTTTGCCGCCCGACCCCAACCGGCCGGGTTGGGTCTGAGAGCGCAGATCACAGCGGTGAGCTCAGGAGCAGCTTCCAGCCACTGGCCCCGCCGCAGCCAGCCTGTCGGTATGAGCCCTGGGTGCCTTACCAGCCACAGAGAAGAACCAGCAAAAGCTCTCAGTAGCGCTTTTCTGGGATTATTCAAACCTACCGATGAGATAAAAACGGACAGAAGAGGTTCAGCAAAGGAGCCTCAAGGCGTTGGTGAGGCAGAAGGACGGGCAGGGGGCAGAGGGCCTGGCGGCAGGAGCAGAGCTGGAAGCAGCCTTGTGAACAACAACAGGAGCAGATTTGCTTCATTTTCTGCCAGCAGCCCAAGATTCCGTTTCACAAAGCCCACAGACACCCCAAAATAGTGCGCTGACATCCTGGCAAAATCCCACTCTGCTGCAAGAACTCACAAATCACACAGCGCAGCATTTACACCTGCGGGAGAGATCGCTAAGCACATCCTCCTGGTCACACCGCACATGCACCTCACAGACACTGGTGGCTTCCTACTCGGAGGTGTGCACAGGTACAAAGCGGGTGTCCTCCAGTGAAGTATTTAGGGATGTCCCTGACCATCCGTAAACTATCTCCAGCTGCTGCCTTTTAACTGTGCGACTATTAAGGCATTTGGCAGGACCAAACACATTTTTCTTAGGGAAAACATCAGGTTCCCAAAGCAAATTAGAAGGGGAAAACTTTTACTTGGTGAAGGATACGGAAGCAAGGAAAGAAAACTCTCCCAGGACACCCTGCAAAGCCCAGGCCCGCTGTCCCGTCAGTGTTAACGCGTGAGAGGCTGCAGCTGTGCCGTGCCAGCTGGGAGCCGGGGATGGAGCTGGGGATGGGTAGGGATGCAGGACATGGGAGGACCAGCCAGGATGCACCTCTCTACCTATAGAAAACGTCCTGCTCGACCTATAGAAAACTCATTCCACCTTTTTGCCCAAATGCAGTAAAGAAGGCATAAGAGATTAATTATTGTGCATGCAAGAATATCTTGTTGGAACGATTTAAAACAACTTAATGGTTGATTTTTTAAACGGTATTTAAGTGATTTAACTCAGGTTGAGGCAGTCTAAAACTAATTTGATAATGAGATAAAACTGAAACATTATTACCCATGCATTTGAATTTTACCGAAACTGTTATAGGAAGAAAAAAATAATAATGAAAAGTAAAGCCTTTGATATTGCAGCTGTTTAAACTGATACATCACACATTTTACAGTGTCTTAAATGGGAATTAGCACAAACAGAAGCATTTGCAGTCAGAGGCTACAAATTACATTTTTATTAGAAACTCTGCCCTTTGCCGCTTCAAAACTAAATTGCTTCTGTGTTCACAATGAAGAGATGTTCAGATTTCAGCACTCCGACAAAGTTAACAATTTTGTTATGCAGGCAACAGTAATAAAAGGTGCATAAATCGCAACTGTTTTTATAGCACAAATGTTTACAAGGACCTTGATTTGTTATCTTCAGTGAGATGACATTTTAAGTAATTTTAGGAGAAAAATTAACCCACATACTATCTGTTCTGCCAAAACCATGTAATCTCCATTATCAACCAGAAGACAAATATCGAAAAATATCAAAAAATAAAACAACTAAACAAAAGGCTATTTGATAGGAAAGAAAATAAAATCTAGCAATACATAAACAGAGTAGAAGGAAAAATAAGCTAACATCTTAACTTCTGAAAACAAACCAAAGCCATATATTTTATCGGTTCCTGAGTAGCGCTCTTCAAACATAGCCCAGACATGAAATATAAGGTCTTCAGACAGAGAACTGGGTTGGTGAGAAAGGCTGCGAGCCAGCACAGATGGGAATGCCAGTGGATCCCCAGGACGCTTGGCACCTGCGTGCTCCCAGGGGTGATGCTGCATCCTTGCTCGTCGCTACACGGCTGTGGACCACACCTACTCCAGATGGGACCCTCACTCCCACCGCACCCCCCTAATTATACGTCCCAATTTCTGGAGTGGGAAAAAGCCCACATTTCCCCATGTAGTACACTTTATCAACCGAGAAGGTCAGTACAATTGTACCTTTTTGCAGATGAGGAATTGTGACGGGTGCTACTGGAGGGCTTTGCTCGGGTTATCAGCAGGCCAACAGCATGGCCCAACACAGGGCTTCAGAGCCCACTGCCCAGAACAGCGACTGTCACATCCATGGTCAAATGTGTTCGGAATTTGTAACTAGCAAACAAATCACTGGACTGTTCAAGGCCAGGCTGGATGGGGCTTTTGAACAACCTGGTCTGGTGGGAGGTGTCCCTGCCCAGGGCAGGGGGTTGGAACTGGATGATCTTTAAGGTCCCTTCCAACCCAAACCATACTATGGTTCTATGGCTAGTTGTTATATTCTGTGTATTTAACCTAAAATCTGTTTTCAACCTTTACCACTTCATCAGAAACATGCTGAAGTCTTAGGGAATTTTAACACTGGTAAAAAATGACACTTCAACTCTTATTTCACACAACCACACATCTGCTTCTCCATCTCTCCCTGAATCGGTCCAAATCCATGTAACTTCTATTCCCAGCTACAAACCTGGGATACCAGCATCACATTAAGTGTTGGAAAGCAGGGATTGATGTCACACTCCTTCCTCTTCCTGCAGAAGCTGAAGGTGGTGTCAATGGTCTATAAGGCAGGAGAGTAGAGGGCCGTGCTGCCAAGCCCACCTTCCAGTCTGCTCGGGGTCTGGCGGGGGCACCGGCAGGAGGGTGCCCAGGGCCAGCTGCTGGCTCCCCTGTACTGGGCACTGGTGAGGCCCCACCTCGAGTGCTGTGTCCAGTTTTGGACCCCTCACCACAAAAAAGACATTGAGGTGCTGGAGGGTGTCCAGAGAAGGGCAACGGAGCTGGTGAGGGGTCTGGAGCACAAGTCTTGTGAGGAGCGACTGAGGGAGCTGGGGGTGTTCAGCCTGGAGAAAAGGAGGCTGAGGGGAGACCTTCTCGCTCTCTACAGCTCCCTGAAAGGAGGGGGTAGCCAGGGGCGGTCGGTCTCTTCTCCCAAGGAACAGGCGATGGGACAAGAGGAAACGGCCTCAAGTTGCGCCAGCGGAGGTTTAGGATGGATATTAGGAAATATTTCTTCATGGAAAGGGTTATCAAACATTGGAAGAGGCTGCCCAGGGCAGTGGTGGAGTCGCCATCCCTGGAGGTATATAAAAGCCGGGCAGACGTGGTGCTGAGGGACACGGGTTAGTGATGGTTTTTGTCAGAGTTAGGTTGGTGGTTGGACTTGATGATCTGAAAGGTCCCTTCCAACCTGGACAATTCTATGATTCTATGATTCTCAAGCAGCAAGTGGCTGCTCCACCCCAGCACATAAGGATAAAGGATCAAAGCCCCAGGTGGGGCTGCTGTCACAGTGCAGAAGAGGCACTCATGGCATTTTTATAGGTAATAAAGGTCATAATCAGTAATTAACCTGAGCTCATCCCTATCCCTTAACAACTGGTATAATTTCTTGATGTATCATTTATCATGCGTTGCACAATGATGTTCTTCCTTAACAACAAGGTGTCATTTGTAAGGAACCCATCCAGTTTCAGAAGCCTCCACCACCTGAAAAAAACTACAGGCACTGCGGGAAAATCGGGACTTCCCAGCAGGAGAGAGACTCATGCTTCACACTTTGATGCCAGGCCAACGTTAAGTGAGAGCAGTTTCTTCTGTCCACACCACAGCACCCAGAAATGCAGCAGCCAACACTGTGGACACAAGAGACGTTAAAAAAAGACAAGAAAAGGGAAGGAAAGAAGCCATTCCAAGAGCAGTGAAAAGAGCTGTTCCTTAGATTTGAGTCTTGTGTGCTGTTTTTCTGGTGGTTGTGACAGGGTGAACTCTGACCAGGGCTCTTCCATGTATGCTCTCCAGTGTCTAGGGAGCAAACAGACAAGCCTTTTCCTAAGCAGAAGGATTTGTCTCATCTAATCAGCCACCTATTTCCACAAAACATACAGGAGTTTTTGAGACCTCAAGCCTGCTGTCAGATACAGTTAAAGCTAAACAGTGAGTTCAGAAGTCATTTGGGAGAAGAGAAGGACACACAAGCCTGTGTCACTTCAGTAGGAGACTTGAGAGCAAGCAATGGCAGGAGAAAAAGCCATGTGCACTGGTCTGGGCACGTGGGCAAGCATCCAGTACATGGGACTTGCTGAATTAGGGCCTAAATGAGAGATAACCCTGGCTACGCCCGACAGCTAGTATTTCATGTCGTCTTACACACGTTCACCCTAGGTGCATTAGAAACATAAATTTGGAGGGAAAGGCCTTTCAAAACACGCCTGTCTCTGTGCAGTTCCCTTTAGGAGCACAGCAGCTTCAGCAACACGCAAACATGAAGGCAAGGTAAATCTGCACTCTTCAGTGGGTTGTTGTGACTGTCCTTAATCTCAACTAAATTACCTAACTTCTTTGACTCGTTTTCTCCACCTGTAACACAGTAATATTAATACCTGCCTGATAGCCTCGAAGGCTGCTGTAGTATAATTAACAGACATTTGCTCGGTGCTTTGAAGATGACAATCTCTGTGCAAGTGCTGGGTTGTGCTACCTACACACACAGCTATTGCTTTAGAGGTTTGTCTCTACTGCCTGTAAATTCTCCTGTGGGAACTTACAAACACAAGTTTTCCTTCTGACATTATGCTTTCCTTCACAAAGCCATGTATTTTCATGGTACTTGTTAACCTAAACCTTGCATTCAGATTTCCGCAGTTCTGGGCCTAACGGTGGGACTTGTTCAGAGCAAACATACTGTGGACTTGAAACACGAAGAATTAGCCTCCTCCAGCTTACAAAAATCTTGAAGGGGCTTTGTCTCTCTTCTACACAATTTTGACCATATTCCTTCAATCTGAAGAGGTTGGAGGAAGAAGCAGGAGAAGGTGCAGGCGCTACAGCCAGCAAAGACTGACCCTTGGTGATCTCATGCTGTCTTAGGGACGTTAACTATGGACGTGCGACCTTGCATTGCGCCATAGAGGGGAAATGCCCACACAACTATTGCCACCAGGCTACAAACAAGTACACACAGCCCACACCAGGAATACTGTGCTAACACAGGACACGTATTCAAGTCACTCAAGCACCACCCGCACTTCTGAATAGTTGCCATGCCTAAAAAATCTGCAACCTGGTCTAGTGGGAGGTGTCCCTGCCCAGGGCAGGGGGTTGGAACTGGATGATCTTTAAGGTCCCTTCCAACCCAAACCATTCTGTGATTCTATGAAAATCATTCAAACGCTTGAGGGCTGGTGGCACAACAGGACTGCCGCTGAAATCGGGAAGGACTGCAAGTGATGCTTTCCCTCCTCTTGAGATACACTTCTCCTTTGATGGGAACAGCCTGGTCCCACCACTCCTGCCAGCATTCAGAGAGAGGGCCGTGCTGGCTCAGGGGCACAGGGTGGGATGTATCTCCATTTCTACCTTATTTATTATTTGGGAATTCTTTGGGGCATAGGGGTGTTGCCCGCTCTTTTTGATGTTTGCAATTGTACTGGAAGTTAATTGCTTGCTTATAAAGTAGGTGCCCTTTCCTTTTAAAAAGAGGAACAGTGTAAATCTCTCTGTTCCAGTCGGGTTGAGAAATGCAAACAGGATTGAATTACAGCAAGGAGCTGCTCTCCTTGCTCCTTCATCCCTGCACTTCAGCCAGTTGTACGAGTTTTGCTGTCTTGGATAAACTTTGCCCTTTGGTTGACTGAGCCACATTTTGCAATTTTTTTTCAAACTGGTTTGCAGTTGTAGTATGCAGCACTGAATGAGCCCTTTGGGAGAAAGCATGAATTTCTTGACCTTTATAAAACTATTTGTAAAAGTGAGTGAAATCAGGACCTCCCTGAAAAAGAAATGTTACAGCCAACTACGCCAGCTGTAGAATATTTTTTTAATTGCAAATGGCTGAGGGACTTCACTGATGTTACTGGACAGTGCAGGTGCTTCGCGCCTCCTTGATTAAGAGATAAAAATCTACCCTATTTCTGGTGTGAAGACCCTATCTCTGCAGTATACAGGCACTTGAGTGTACGTTCCACCTACATGCTTATCACAGAGACGTATCTGCAAAGGTCTCAACATAAATCTCTCAAACCCCGGTGATGTGAGATGATCAGCTGCTTGGGACAGTGGCTTGCTGCTCTCGCTGAAAGTGGCAACCCACACCAAGCTCTCCAGAGAGCAAAACTCACAGGCAGAGTTTTAAAAACAGAGGTTGAACGTTTTTCAGAAGGTGCACCCCAAACTGCAAGGGAAGCTAAAACAAAAGTAAGCATAGAAACAAAAATGTGGACATTGAGAACTCAAATTACATTCAGAGAATTACAGATTTTATGTCACCAACAATACCCAGACTGTTCAAGCCTGAGTCATAAAACAAGTTTAAAAACACCAGAAACAAATCACATTTAGCAACTGAGGCTATTATTATAGGATATGTTTCCCTAAGGTAAAATAGTTTTGTCTCTATTACACTGAACACTATTAATGATGATCCGTCCTCAGTTGCTATTTTTGTGAGCAGGTTAGTTGTTGTGGAAAAAGACATCCTGTTTTTTGAACGCTTTATATCTGCTCCACTCGCTCAAGTCCCCAGTGATTTCTGTAATCTCAAGACATTACAAAGAAAACAAAAGTTTAGATCCCTCTGCAGAGAGTTACTATTTTTACATGGTTGCATTGCTGCTATTCATAGGCATAAAATGCTAAACTACTCCAGTGGCTTAGATGCACAAAACTCATTTTCAGCCTCTACCTACATTCAAAATACCATAAGGGAGATTCTTTTAAGTTGACAGTAGGAAGATGAGTCCTTAAAATACATGGCACACTATACCACTACTTCACCTTAGGAAGGAACACGTTAGAAGAAAAACTGTAATTTTTCACCCCATAAGAAGCAGTAAAAACCGATATTAAAAAAAGGGGGGGAGGAAGAGCTTTTTGCCTTGAAGTGAGCCGCTGAGTGAAGCTGAAGAAAGGGGTGTGATTTTTAAAAGCCTCCCCGAAGCCACTTGGAAGCCCAGGTCTGATTTTCATTAGCGGTATTCACTCTCAGAAGCCTTGGAGCCATGTGCTACTTAATATGTATTCCTATTAGTGAATGACCTGCGTGAAGCGTTTGATGCTCACTAAATTGCTGGACCCAGTTACACAGAAGGCAGTGAGCTCCACCATCCAGACGTCCGACCACAGCTCTCTGTCCCTTTGTCTCACTCCCGACCCCTTCCAGGCTCTGCAGAGCCAAGTTCCTTAGAAAGCAGCACAGATTTTGCTGCATTTTTCTTTCCTTCAATTCTGCAGTTGACCCTCAGAGCTCAGAGGGTCGTGATTAGGGGCACAGAGTCTAGTTGGAGGTCAGCGACAAGTGGTGTTCCCCAGGGGTCAGTACTGGGTCCAGTCCTCTTCAATATATTCATCGATGACCTGGATGAGGGGATGGAGTACACCCTCAGCAAGTTTGCCAATGACACAAAACTGGGGGGTGGCTGACACACCAGAAGGCTGTGACACCATACAGAGAGACCTGGACAGGCTGGAGAGCTGGGCAGAGAGGGACCTTATGAAATTCAACCAGGGCAAGTGTAGGGTGCTGCACCTGGGGAGGAATAACCCCACGCACCAGGACAGGTTGGGGGCTGACCTACTGGAGAGCAGCTGGGTGGAAAGAGACCTGGGAGTCCTGGGGGACAACAGGATGACCATGAG
>VWZL01004917.1:137740-154533 GCA_013396915.1 Stercorarius parasiticus
AACATGAGGAGGAACTTCTTTCCTGTGAGGGTGGCAGAGCCCTGGCACAGGCTGCCTAGAGAGGTGGTGGAGTCTCCGTCTCTGGAGACATTCTAAACCTGCCTGGACACGTTCCTGTGCCACCTGCTCTGGGTGACCCTGCTCTGGCAAGGGGTTGGACAGGATGATCTCCAGAGGTCCCTTCCAATCATACCATTCTGTGATTCTATGATTTTAACTGTGAGACAGATTCTGTATTCTGTTCTAGTCCTTCCAGGTTGCTCTTGGGGCACAAAGGACTAAAAAATAGCCCTAACTGCTCATCTGGTAATTATTCCAGCACAAGGGCATGGCTGGGTGCCACAGGACCAGCCTGCATTACCTAATCTCTTATCAGGTGACAAAAGTGCTCAATAACATATCAAACACAAGACTAATTTAATCTTCCTTTCTTAAAAAACATACAGTTATCCCAGCTGGAGTAATGCAGAGAACAACGATCTCCACATATTTAACATATAGAAAGAGGACTGGAGCCCTGGTGAGCTGTTACAAAAATATCGCTTTATCTCTTTTAATATCATGTTTAGCTAATGTAATTACTTAGAAGTGGTTTCCCAACCTTTGCTGGTCTGTGGAGTCCTATGTATTTTCCTGACGTCCTCTGTAGAGCAAATTTAAGCCTACTGACATCAGGCTTATTTTCCTTAGATCAAAGTCTGTTAAAAATGGACAATGATTTCAAGGGGTCCCTGGAACACGCTGAATTAGAAGACCCTTTTTTTCTGACACCTGGAGAAACTCAAAAAGATATGAAACAGTCTAGGTTTCGGGCAGTCAACCTTATAAGAAAGCACGAGCAACTCAAAAGCTGTTTGAATAAGAAGAGCCATCAGTGATTACAGACACACCGGCGTGTTCGTTAAGGCACAAACACGCTCCACAGAGATGTCAGTGCCTGAACCCAACAGTGTCGATACACCCTCAACGACTCAATCTGCATATTCACAGTGGTGTAAACATGATCCTGTTGTAGAATAAAATTTACTTGTCCAAATGAATACTTAGTAATTACCAACAATCTGTTCCATTTACTTGACAACAACTTGATGGTTGTCAACAACTTGATGGCTGTCACCAACTTGATGGTATTATCATTTTCTCCCTTAATAAACTATCTGGATTTGAAGTTAATAACTTTGCTGCATTAGTTTTATTGCAGAGCGTTCTCCTGGTGCACTCCAGACTGCTCCCTTATTGCAGCAGCTGTCTGGTGCAGTCCACACCTTCCCCCTGGCCTTGCGACTTCTCCTTTGCACGCCAAATTCCTCCTTGTTGCGAGAGCCAGCCAACATCCCCGTTCTCACCCAGTTACCAAGAAAGCCTCCAGGAAGAGCCGAGAGAGTATTTTACAAACATCAACTTGCACAAGAATTCAATTTTCCTGGTGCTGTATTTAACCCCCCACTGCACTTAGAAACCACAAATCTTTACGTGAGGTGTTTAGTGTCAGGGAAATTCATGGAAAAAAACATTCTAGATTTATGTTTGAGACTGTCCCCAGAAAAGGCATTTTTAACTTGTCAACTAGACGTTTTGCACAACCTGAATCTAATCCATTTGCCTCCACCTAGGAGCTATACTTGTGCAATCACGATACACACTCATAGACAGTTCATGACCTGCAGAGCGCCTTTGTGCTGTAGTTACCAGGTGGAGCTACCTGCAGGTCCTCCTGACCTCCTCTGTGGACACTGGATTTCAAGACAAGAGCTTCTACTATTGCTGAGGCTGGAATCGAACGCGTCTGTTCACAGGGCGCCACGCGGCTTGTTCAAGTGCGAGAACACAGCCCCCATCCGCAAACACCCTGCCCAGGCTCACACAACCTCCTCCACCAGAGCCACCTCAGCGGGGAGCGCTGCACCCCGGGCCAAACCCTGCCCCAGTGCTCCCGGGGAGGCGGGGCAGCCAGATGGCTGTTGCTGCACTGCGAGGCAAGCAGGGAAGAAGGGGGGAAGAAGGGGGAAACCGCAGCCTGCTTATCTCCCCGGTAAAGCTGCACCTGGCACTCGCGCGGCAGCACTGCCCGCGGTACCCCAGCTGGCACCGCGCTCAGCCCCGGCACTGCGGCGGCACTGCCCTGCCAGCCGTCACGAGCTCAGCTGGCCCCTGCACCCTCACATCTGCACCTCTGTCCCCTCCAGGAGCAATTACAAACTGTAAGCAGCAGCCAAGTAACCTCCTGAAAGCAAGTACTGTTTATTTAAAATAAACATCCCTCCAAAAAGACTGTACGCCTGTCCTCCTCCTAATTGTTCCTACCCCAGAGCAGTCTCCAAGAAGCTTTCTCCCTGTGTAACCTGAAAGCCATCGCCGTTCCACTCTTAAGAAGGTGTTTCAGTGGCTTAAAGTTCTTTTGATATCTGAGTCCTCGGCTGGCAAAACACGGCCTGAGAGAAGGACCCTCTGAGCAAACAGCTTGCCTCTTATTTTTCAAGGGTGCACTGGGGCGTGCCAGGGTGTCCCGGGTTACTCTCCCACAGCCTGCTCTGAGGCTGAATTGGTACAGCTGCTGAAAAATGCTGATAACCCAATAACTTCTCGCTTATTCATACAATTATTAAAAGTCATTACTAATAAATCAATGCAGATCCACTTCTCATCTGTCACAGTTTGGTCAACCCAACCAGGATACATTTAACTTTGAATATTGAACATGTTCAACGTAACTGTTCAAAATCCATCAGTCTTTGAAGCTATTCTGGAACATAAGGAGCTCAAAGAACCACTAGGTATTCACCGAAAAGGTTAAGCGCAGCTTTTGCAGCCCTGACAATAGTGTTGGATATGAGTCCACTGCAAGTGGGTACCAACCCAACCTGCAGAGCCCCTGCGCATCTACACCGGGCTCTAGGCTGTGGTGGAGCCTCTGCTACTTACTACTCACCTTGGTACTCAAACTGGCCAACCCAGAACTGCTGCTGGGCAGCTTACGGAGGCTTCAGCCTGGCTGGAGTGCAGATGGCCTGAAGCCACTACTGAGGGTCCATGCTCCGAAAAGCTTGGACTCTTGGAAACACAGCTAAGTTTCTAGATTTCCAAAGGCTAACCCATTTCCTTCCTCAGAGTACCCAAGAACCCCAGTATTTCATCAGGAAAATAACAGTTTTTTAAAGATGGACTTTCACTAAATTGCAGGCAGCAATATAAACACTGTGGATGCCCTTCCAGAGAAACAACAATCTTCTTCGTGAGCAGCATGCAAAGCCATCTATTGAATATAAAGCTCCATGTCCTGTCACAGGTGTCTCTGTGCTCATTTCAACATGCTACACGTCACTAATTAATGCTTTAATTTTCCAAACATTTCCTTAAAAAAGGCAAGAAATTCACCAAGGAAATGGTGGTGGTCTTTCCTTAGGTGGGCAAGCCGATAAATCATTTCACTGTGCCACCCATGCGGACTCAGTTTGCATTCGGGTAACTTCTTCAATACACCTGGCTTTGCTATTAGGAAGGGGTGGCCAGAAGCAGTCCAACTTTGGCTGTCATCCCCAGCAGTGCCTTAGTGTCGCACTCCGTCAGGAGCTAAAAGGCAGGGAGACACAATTCTGCTTTTCTGAAGCAACAATAAATAGGTCACATGGCATGCAGAGATGTAATCTCACTCTCACTCTTGCTTTAAGCAAAACATGTAAATTTACAACATGAAAACAGTACCAAAGAGGCAGGAAGCCCATGTAGAAGACAAAATATTAACATAAATGAACTGTGAAACACCTTTACTGCACAGTTCCTGCTCCAGTAACAAAAACGGCAATTCAGATGAAGAATTTGAGATGCGCTTTTCCTATTGTGCTCTGTCTTCTAGATGCTGACACCACTATCACGGTACCATAGAAACAATACATTTCCAACTACCAAAAAGGTGTTCAGTTAAGATGCCTTGCAAAATGTAAATTCACACAAAAATTTTAATTATCTGAGCCAATTTCTGCTCTTACGAGCCCATCCTCTTCTACGCCTGTGGGAGCTGAATTTAGATCTTCTTAGGTCTTATTAATAGAAAGAAACCTGAATATGAATAATGAAATAAAAAAGGGAAAAACACCTGTACTGAGACAAGTTAAAAGCATGCCAGTATTAATCGTAAGGCTGTTTTTCAAATCTACACAGATCTACCCCAGGTTTTCTCACAACTGGATGTTTTATTCCATGTCAAATACCTTTTCGCTGGGTTTCAGAGGAAGTTGGATCTTAATATTCAAACCAACTTTTCCCTTCAGATGAGCTTCTGATTCAGTTGTATCTTTTTTTTTTTTTTTTAAATCCGCCACTAGGCACTCTAGTTTCCAGAATAAAACTATGAACTTGGATTCTTTGACATCAATAGTGGAACTTGTTGAATTTATCGCCTATCCTCTCAGAATTCAAAAAAAACCCCAAAAACCAGCCACTTCCATACCTATCCACCATTGGAGACAGAGATACATCCATACATGTAGAAACCTACAGAGATAGACACAAAGAACATTTTCATGTAACCACAGTCTTGACCCTAAATAGACTCCATGAAGTCCATCAGATAATTACGACTGATTTGATCTGGGAGATGCTCAGAGGGTACCACATTTGACAGGAACCTACGAATCTAATATTATACATGTAGATGACAGACATTAAACTGTTTGCTGTGACCCATCTGGGGACAGGACTACCCACATCCACCACAACATGTATGGAGCTGCACCACTGACAAGACTTGGAGGCAGAAGATACAAGAACAATGTATTAGCCTCTCATTTTCAGTCAATAAGATTGTAAATGCTAGCAACACACAGTGCTCATGGCGTAAGATTAATGCTAGCTGCAGTCTGGGGGTAGAGATTGACACAGCAGAAGTGGCAGCCAGAGGAGATCTAAGAATAAAGCATCAAATACATCAGTTATTGACAAACTCAGTCCCCGCATCAAGCAGTCCTTCAGCATGTACTCACCACTGAGTTCAAACAGAAGCTGAAACACAGTTCTGTAAGGAAATTTTGCACAATCTAGGCCTTTGATTACAGAAATCACAGAATGGTATGGTTGGAAGGGATCTCTGGAGATCATGCCGTCTAACGCCCTGCCAGAGCAGGGTCACCCAGAGCAGGTGGCACAGGAACGCGTCCAGGCGGGTTTGGAATGTCTCCAGAGACGGAGACCCCACCACCTCTCTGGGCAGCCTGTGCCAGGGCTCTGCCACCCTCACAGGAAAGAAGTTCCTCCTCATGTTTAGGTGGAACTTCCTACGCTCAAGTTTGTGCCCATTACCTCTTGTCCTGTCGCTGGGCATCATTGAGAAGAGTATGGCCCCGTCCTCCTGACACCCACCCAAGTATTTATACATGTTGATAAGGTCCCCCCTCAGCTGTCTTTTTTCCAGACTGAAGAGACCCCAATCCCTCAGCCTTTCTTCATAAGAGAGGTGCTCCAGTCCCCTAATCATCTTGGTAGCCCTTTGCTGTCCCCTCTCCAGCAGTTCCCTGGCCTTCTTGAACCGGGGAGCCCAGAACTGGACACAGCACTCCAGATGCAGCCTCCCCAGGGCAGAGCAGAGCGGGAGGATGACCTCCCTCCACCTGCTGGCCACGCTCTTCTTAATGCCCCCCAGGATGCCATTGGCCTTCTTGGCCACAAGGGCACATTGCACTCGTCTACCAAGCAGCACTTGTACAAGGCATAACTCCCCAAGAGGCAATGCTTACGCCTTTATTTAAAGCTCAGCTGTGCTCCCTGACTCCTTAAATAACTGTATAGCAGGATCTGGATAAGGATGATTAAAGTTCTCCTCACTGCTCTCAGTAAGAAGGGACTAAATATTGCAGATGACCATAATATTTGAGGAGGAAAATGAGTCTGCAGTACAGTAATTCACCCAAGCTGGACAAGATGGAAAGTCAGGCCACTGTGGTGTCAGCCACAGCCCATTGAAGCCCATATGATGAGCTGGCTGTGGTGACTAACACACCCTAAGTCTCCTGTAAGAGGATGATTTGTGAGAGTCGCACAGGTCCACGTAGGTCTATGCTACCCCTTTCTTAACATAACGTACCCTTAGGTCTCTTTGGATCACAAATAACTGTCATTGCCATCACCTGAACTCCTATAACTTCACTGAAACACAGTTCAGAAAGAAAAAGGTTTTTAAGGAGTGAGTGGACCATCCACCTCTGTGTGTGTTGAAATCAATGCCTGTGGAGAAAATCTGACAGCTGGTGTTTCTTCAAATCAAGCAGTTCTGGTATCAGCACGCAATTGAATGATAAAAGCAAAGATGTGCACCATCAATACTTTTCCAGATCCACCAAGAAAACGATGTCTTCCTTCAGTCTGTATTTTTGGGCCTTGATGAACCACTGTGGTCATTTCTGGAGCTGACTGGAGGAGGTGTGGTCTTGATCCAGACAACTGAGACCAAAACAAAGCCAAGGGTCCACCTGCAAGACTGGAACCTTAGATTGAAAGCTCCTCAAAGGAAGCTGTGCTTCAGCAACTGCGATGCCCATGGGCAGGTCCACCCAGCCACCCACCGGGCAGGCAATGGCTGCCTGCAGCACGGCACTGCTCCCTTCCAATGGCGCCTGCTAAGGGCCCCCAAGCCGATTAGAAACATGTATGGCTGGTGATTTTCTGCTTTGCCTTGTTATAAATAATAAGGTTATGTCTTCTTCATAGATCTTTTGATTTTTTTCCTTTGGGAGACTTGCGGGTTTTAATGGCATTAATTCCTATTTGCCAACCTTGTCCATATAAATGAGGATGTTCATTAAATTAATGTTAAGCGATGAGCATTATAATTAGGATACATTTAAAATGCAGCGCGTCTAAATCAAAGACTATCCAAGATGTTCTCTTTTTTATTAAGATATAATTCGAAGGAGGCTTACTGCTGAGTATTAAATGAGTATTTTTTGACAACCTCTTCCGATGTACTGACCAAGGAAATGAACCACAGACTGGTTCTTTCCAGTTGACAATTTTTTCATATGCTCTGGGTTATGACATCTTTCATTAGTTATTATATTGAGTTTACTGCGTGATTTTTTGCCACTGATGGCAGTAAAGAAAGAAAGGAAAACAAAGAAAACAGTGGGCTGCATGCAACTTACACAGTTGGGATTTTGGGAAGCAAAACCTAAGGACACAACTGCTGAGAAGCTTCCCAGGTTACAGCACTTGTAGTTTATTTTATTTCTCTAGGAACAGAGGCTCGTTGAGGACACACCAGTCCAACACACCACTCTTGAGAAGGTACCAGCTAAGGTAGACCTAAGTACACTGAAGACCTTACAACTTCAAGCCAGGGCGAGTTCATTCCCAGAGCATCCTTTGGGTTGTCCTATGGAGACACCTCAGCTGTCCATGTTTGCCATTTTAAGCCAGACCGTCCACAGTTGCAGACCAGTTTTAATCTTTGAGTATAAAAGTTGCTCAGTGGGGCTCACTGAGCAGAAAACACAGACAATCCACGGCAGGCTTAAGAAGTCAGTCCAGCTCTCCCAATTCCTACTGCTGAACAACACCACTCTCGTAAGAATAGAACGACCACAAATAAATTTAGGCTGAGAAGGTTTCTAAATAGGGGGTAGGAGTGAAAAGTGCTAGATCAGGCTCTTCACCCCCTTGCTATTTTATAACAAATCAAAATTCTATTTCATCTCACTGTCATATAATTTAAAATAATGAAAGGTTTAGTGCTTCACCCCGCTGTTTAGTCACACAGTTCCAGCTGACTGCAGTGTCTGTCATCCGGGTGACATCAAAAGCAACACCTTGAAGAGGTCACCTTTACCAGAGACATCACGGGGAGAATGGATTATGCAATTTTTTGCACAGTAGCATATTCCCATCTATATCCAAAATTCATCATCTTCCCGTGACAAATGGATAACCAGAGCCTGACTCTTGTTCTCAGCCACACCAGGCTGCCATGCAGGACCATGCTAATGGACATCAAGGGACTCATCCAAATCCAGCTGGGATTAGAAGTTAGATTTTATTACTTCACTGTTTCTTTCCCAAATCCATGCCCTAGTTAGAAAGTTTGTCCTTGAGTTTGTTTGCTTGACTGTTTCCCTCTGGCCTTGTCCTCTGGCAGTGCCAGCCTGGTCAAACCCTCCACCCTCTGCCACAAGCGGAATTCGCGCAGGACATCTGCGGAGACAGCCTGTTACCGTGCCAAGGATTCACTGCTGAAATCAGGGCTCTGCCAAACGCAGCCTGTTTGGCGAGGAAGCTTCTCAGCCCGGTGTGATTACAGCTGTTCAGATTCTTGCTCTGCCCCTTCTCCTTACTGGATTTCCCAAAAGCAGATGGGAAATAAGCCAAGAGGGAAGGAAACAGAGAAAGAGGCGGTGGTAAAAAGCAGGAACAAAACAAAACTCAAGGAAAAAATTGCAAAGCTAGAGCGAATTAAAACCAAAAGGTCAAGAAGTACACTAAAAAAATAACACACAAATAACCCTCTTCTCAAAATCATCCTCTTCTTTTTCAACTTATTCCTTGTGTAACTCAACTGAAAGCAGCACCGGTCCTCAAAAGAATCTGGCCACACACAGTAATAAAACTTGCATTTTTTCCAGGACATGAGGAAATTGCAGGGAGCCTAGTGGTGCTCACCACGACCTGGCAGCTGGGGAAGGTCACAAAGCCCACCGTGCTGGCTTGCAGACCCCACCATGACGCGAGCGTCCGAAAGCACCGCATTGTACCCGAGCTCTGCAACAAAAGATGTTGATGAGGGCCACGAAGCTCCCCGCTTTAAGGTGTGAGCCGATAGCCTGCAGGTGTGAAAAAAGAACTGGTATGCACACGTGTTTTTTCTCTGTTGCTTGCTTTCTCTCCCCGCTCCTTTCACCAGTTACCTTCTGTTCTTCACATATGGTTTCCATTTCATCTTCAACTGATGTGCCAGGTGTTAGCTAATGACCGCAAAACAGACACCAGCCAAGACCGTTTCACTCAGCGTGACAGCACCTAAGTTCCTCTGTTACAAAATATGAAGAAGGTATTATATTCAAAATATATACCCACACAGACCACTTTTGGCACTCGGTAGAAGAATTCAAAAGCAAATTAACGTGAGTGGGCTGCACACCTCCTACCTCCCTCTGCACACCCGCTCCAGATGCAGCGCATGGTCCCTTCCCCAAAATTTATCTCCATCCTGGCAGCACTCTGCTCTGTGACCCATGCAGCATCGCCTCCACGTAGGGGCCCACGTAGGTTTCTTGAGCCAGCAGTCAAGAGACAGTTGCAATAACCTCAGTAATAGCAACATGACAGGCACCAGTAAGGAAAATCTGAACTACCTTTTAAATATGCAAAAGTGGCCTGATCCAAACCCCATTAGATCAGTAGGAATTTTTCACTACAAGAAATAGGTTGGTATTGCCTAAAGTTTTAGATAATGGGCCCACAGATCAGCAACAGAATGAACACCTAATGTGATCGCTCTCCATAAATGTTCCCAGACACAACTTTTCACATCTTTTAACATTTACACTACGCAATACAGTGGAATATAGCATGAAAACCCCACACATACTTGTACCTCTAATAGTGAAAAAAGTCTGAAATCTCTGCAAATGTATTTGTTCTCGGTAAGCTTCCCTGTGTGTTAAAGACAGAAATGATAGTGAAATATAACCTTTACCAATCAAACTTGCTATCTTCACAACCACTAAATCAGCTTCCAAAACCATAACACAAGGATGGGTCTTCTCCACTCAAATTTGTCCCTTCCAGTCCAGATCTTAGAGAAGCCACCAAGCACTGCGAGACCTAGGATTAAAGTAGTAAGAAACTTGATTCCCTTGTGTGTCTCTGCAGCATATTTCAGTTTGTTCGGGTAAAAGAGCTTAATGCTTGCCCACGAGCATCCCACGGGATGGAAATGTTCTCCTGGTCTGGAATCTCTGAAAGTATCAAAGTCTTTCTGTTTATTATTGCAAGCACCAAGTTGTGCCTCCTATGTCAACACAAATAATTCTTTTTCTAAATAGGCCCAGCCCACTTATTTACAGACATGATGGCACACACTGGCTGAATCTAGGTTTTGTCATCTGTATGTATATAAAACCAAAACATTTTTGCCTTTGTCTCCTACACACTGACCAAGTGGCTTCTGTTGGCCACGGTGATGCATATGCTCTTCCAGGAAATATGGAAAGAGGAAAACAACACTATGGAAGAGAAAAATGGTCTCATCCGCGCTGAAATGGCAAGGTACTATGGATATCTGCATTAATGTGCATAAGTCATTTTCATAAAATGATGTTAACATCTTCTGTTTTGGTTCTGTCTCACAGATGATGGGCATTGTTGAGGAGAGACCCTCTTCTAGCCTCAAGCAACACTTAGCACAACAGACCTCAATCTCAGATGAAGACTACATGCAAGACTGTAAAATGTAAATGGTACATATATTTGTAGGGTCTCATAAAGCTCTTCTCACACTTCAGTAGAGATTTCTCAGTTGTGACCTACAATCAGCAGAAACCATGGATCTCTGCTATGCAAGACTTTAAACCCCAGCCTGCTACGCGCGCTGAGGCTGAGCAGAAACAACCCAGCTCCCAGAAATGACAAAGCAGAAAGTGGCACAGGAAGTCACTCAAGAAAATACTTTTGAGAGGGTAAATATGCTTGAAGTAGAGCATTTTGCCCTGGAATCTGAAGAGCGTTTCTGTTGTGCACAGAGAAGAAGAGACTGGGCGTCATCTGAGGACAGGTCGTTTCACACAATGGCAGCCATTTCAAATGACAGCTAACCCCTTCTGCTTTGTCCTGAGGAAAGCAGCAGCTTCATGCTCTTCAGCGGAGTACGTAGCTTGTCACCAGTTCACCGCACAGACTAGCCTGACGTTCACCTTACAGGCACGATGCTTTCAAACCTGTCACCCTCACAGGATACTCCTAACAGAAGCCTCTTGTCAGCACAGTAACTCCTCACACTAAATTTCTTGACGGCTGAGATCAAAAAAATAGGGTAAATACTGAAGTTTTCGCACTGAAGTCACCGAGAGCTTCACATGAGTAAAGTGCACTTAGGAGATGAGTACTAGTCCTGGGCCTCAGTCGGGATTTAAACTCTTTCATTTTAGTGGCAATAAATCAAAAAGTGGACTCACGCATAAAATTGTCCTTTACCCCTCCTCCCTCAGGCTCCCAGCTCGCTACCAGGCTACGCAGGCAACTCTCCAGAGAGCTACAATTCCCCCGCCTAACTCCACACACACTTCAAAACTTCTACACGAAATTACGTGTTGGGTTGACCAAACAAATCGTTTATCAGCTGCAAATAATCAAGTGACGAAGCAGGTTCTCTAATGGATCCTGAAAGTCAAGTGCAACAGTAAACAAAAAATGATAGCAGTGTACTCATTTTCACGCACACGTGGGAAACCATAACCTAAATTCTGCCCAATGCAGAAAGGGGGAGGTAAGGGAATTGTCTTCGGGAAAAAAATGCACCCTTCCTTCATTGTATGATCAACAACATTCCGTGATATTAGTGTCTCAGCACTTCTTCTTCCTCACTCAACGACTCACCTCTACTATTTACCGTTGCTCCATAAAAAGCTCCACGCTGCAGCCCATAGGAAAGTTACCGTCAAAAGTCTTGTACTACAGCCATGTAACAAAACCAGCATAAACTGTTCTCTACAAAGAAGCGCTGCGATTTAGCCTTCATTTGTTTTCATTAATATGACACCTTCTGGATGAGTACAGGTCTGTCGTGCGCATAAACAGCTTTAGAAAAGTGTCTATTATTAGCAAGTGCCTTTTGTTCCTCAGCAAAAACAAACCAGTAATGTTGTATAAATGAAATATTATATATCTTGGAAAAAAGGAAATCAAACAAACAGAAATAAAGTAAGTTGCTAGATCACGGCAATCTAAAGTTACTGCACGATCAAAATCTCTGCCAGCATCATACTGCTAAGCAGCCTACCTAGATGCCAGCGACAAGCGTATCGTCCAAAGCTGAAAGTCAGAGACCCAAAAATCAGCAAAACCACACTGTATAGTTTTCTTGAGACCCCACAGACAGGTCACAGTCTCAAGGTTTAATATAACACATCACGCGTCCACGATGGACGTACACAAGACCCCACAGACCACCACGGCCGACTCCAGTGGCAGACCCATCTGAGAGAGACCTGGAAGGCACCAGCCCAGCCCAGCAGCAGACACCTGATTTCAGCCTCAGGCTTTCTACACCGTCCCCGGGATTTGAAGACGAAAAACATCTGTACCAGGAATGCCACCTCGCAAGTAGCTGACTAGGCAAGTCACCTTCCTGGGAGAGCCCCGAGGTTGCCTCAAGGACACGAGGCAGAAGGGACACCAAAAGCTGGGCTGGTAGCAAGAACCGAGGAGAGGGAGCTGGGGTCAGTTGAGCCAGCTGAACTCACTCACTGCCCCAGTAATGCAGCGCTGCAACATAAAACTATTTAAGTACCACCCTGTAAAATATATTCCTTATTTCTTGCCCTCTGATTCTAGGAATTAACTTTTGAAAATAAGCACATAAATATCAGGAAATAAACCATTATGTAAAAACCTTACAAACCAGCTGCAGTTTTGCCACGACCATGTCATTTTGTTTCTCCTTACAACAGGAACGTTACTGCAAACGCTACTGCAACTGTGCCCTGTCCCCACAGTAAAAACAGCCGTGCAATACCCACAACTTACTGAAATATCTGTAACGCTGGCCTATTATAAACTCACATCTGCAACCTGGTAGATCCCTCAGTAGTCTTTCATTTTGTAGCTTGTCCTCCAAAAGCTGTAACACTAGGAGCAACGTCATTCCCACGCACCACGACCACACCAGCTCTAAACCTGAGCACAGCAGGGCTCAGCTGGATGAGAACAACCAGGACATCTCACACGCTGGCATTAGAGATGCCTGTTTTACTCAGCTTTCGCCTGACACGCTGCCAGGACGGGTGGGCATTATATCTCAGAGGGATGTGGGCAACCAGGGTGGCTGGAAGGTTTCCATTAGCACTCCGCGATGTGTCTCAAAGTAACTTGCTAGCTTTGGTAAACAGCAGGAAAATTTCCAGTTGATCAGCTCTGCCTAGTGATTAAGAGACCAACATGAATTTAAAGGCAAACTCCAGACAGCTGGAAAAAAAATCAGAAAAATATACATTAAGACACTCGCCAGCCAAAACACTGAACCATAATGCAGTGCTGTTTATTCACAAAACCGAGGTACCTGATGCAAACCAAGTATGTCAGAATTATTAACAAGACAATTACCATGTGCAAAAGCTATTTTACACTCCTGTCTTTCCAGCAGTGAGCAAGAGACCTGGGCTTCAGCTGCTTGGTCCCCTCCTCACGCACATCTGCGCTGTCAGCCCTCTGATACGGCTACTTGAGAGCAAGTTCATTTTGCAGCCTGAAGACCAACAGAACTTAAGAGAAAGTTTAGACAAACAAATCCAACTGTTTGCAGGGAAAAACTTGCATTCTCTCTCTTAACACTCGTTCCCTTTGACAGACACATGGAGCACACCTTCAGCTGATGGCCATGGGCTCAGCTGCACTGAAGTTGGCTGTAGCCATCTGCATCCGTTCTCCTGAGCACAGAGAACAAAACGGGTTTGGATTTCAACCTGGACAGACACATCTGCACTTACATCAGTAAAGATGGGTTTGCAAATAACCGAGCTCTGAAAGAGGGGGAATACATTTGAATCAGACACTTTTAAGCTTACTGAAACTAAGCGATGACGTTGCCTTCCTTTACACCCGTCTGAGGGCTCATTTATACACAGCGACGTATGAGTAATTGCAATGCTGAAGTTGCACTGGTATACGATCTTCTGGATTAAACATCTACATGGGAGGTCCATCAAGTCTTAGTACTTCAGTTACTGAGGCTACATAAATACTTTAAAATAAAACAACTGACGACTGTCGTAGCTGCTCTGCCCTCAGAAGAAACCACTCCAAGGCTCAGGAAACACTTCTTCCCTGCCAAGACGCTGCTTTCACAAGCATTTGTGCACAAAAACACAACCCCAGAAAGGGCATCACTTCACTTTGCTAACACCACCACCAGGCCAGCCGCTCTTTCAACAAGTGAACAAATGCGCATTTCTCCAGCAGCCGCCCTGCGCTGTTCTATGCAGAGAAAACTACTATTTCAGAAAGGTAAGAGTTTGACACAGTCCTTCTAACCACCCACCCACCACCCCAAGCGTATGGCCATTCTGCACATCACATACAAAGCCACACATACTGCAAGAGCACACTGGAGATGTGCGATATATGTATATGACTAAACTACAGATAAATGCAAAGAAACACACTACAAATAAACTGAACAGCAACAAAGCCCCAGGCAACGTCATTAACTTTGTACACCAATAACCACTTGTACCAAAATATGCATAAATACAATTGTGAGTGCTGCATGTGTTTGATTCGCTTTAATTGAGATGTCCATTTATAAACTTCTTTTCAAATATGAGGTAACTCATAATTGCAATTTGCATAGGAATTGCTATGCTAAGATCTCACAAAAAAATACACATTTGGATGGTTTCTCATTTTCATTCACAGTACCACTTCCATGTATTTTTTTTATGTATGTGTATATATATATATATCTTTATAAACACACAGACTCATGACAGTACAGTGACATTACCCCTTCATGCTCTGTTCTGCATGGCAAACAATGTGAGCCAACTGTACTGCTCACAGGGGAAGCTCCAGCAATGAACCACTGGTATACCAAGGAGGGAAGGAGGAAAGCGAATGATTTTCACTGTCACATTTCCGAAGAACTTACTATATTAAAACCGTCAACAATGCAATTTAAGAATGAGAAATTATTAACAGAACCCCCCAAACCATTCTTGACTATTTCTGTTGTTGAGTTGTGTAACCTGCTCATGTCTCTTTCCTTCATTAGCTTTGAGCACTGCACATGCATTTTTCAAAAGATTAACACCAAATATCAAGCGATCTAATTACAGCTTTATCACGTTTTATTCCTATTTCAGGATGGTAAATTGGCTTTATACGCGTACACATACACCCATGCCGCGCTCTGAACATCTTTCCCGCGCGGTTCTCTGCAACTCCAGCTGATTGACCTCCACAAAACTGACCCAGGGTGACAATCTGGGATCCTTCTGCCCACACGACGTTCCACATTGCCTTGCTGCTGAAGACAGAGGACAGCCATCATGGAAATGGTACATCTCCTCTGATACAGCTGATAGCATGCAGTATGATAGACACCACACGTATAGCGGGAAAAAACCAAAGTTGTGTGTTTAGAAAGAAAAACCTGGCAGTACTATTTGGACTATCCAGAGGCATAAACCACACAGGTTTTTTTGTAGGATCAGGCATTCAGACTAACCATTGGGCTGGTATGAAATGAAGACATGTCCTTTATGTCCCTGATTTACTTCACCTGGTAATTCAGCCCTGAAGGTACACACTTCACCGGCTAATTGCACTTTCACAGGCTGTATGACGTAACGGGTTGATGATAATGGATCAGTCAATGGGGCTTGGTCCTGGAGCCCCTCTCCTCCCTCCTGACTTCAGCAGAACCTCTGTTGACTGAGGCACCGCTGCTGAGCGGATTGCTTCGGTGTACTGCACTGTTTGGGGTTTATCATTGCTAATCAGCAATCTCAGAGAACATTCCTACACACTGTATCAACATGTGCTGCGGTAAGTTGTTGGTTAGAGCTTTCACAACAGCATCTCATCCAAAGACATCGTGCCTTGCAGAAACCAGCAGTCCATCAGGCACTGTAGCAGTGCAAGCTCTCGCGGATTTGATAAGTGATTCCTAGAAAATGAATTCACTATAAGTTAACATTGCATTTTACAAAACTGTTGTTTTAAGCTCTATTTTGGGATGAACTCTCAGAGC
The DNA here is from genome assembly GCA_013396915.1 of Stercorarius parasiticus. Lineage (NCBI taxonomy): Eukaryota > Metazoa > Chordata > Aves > Charadriiformes > Stercorariidae > Stercorarius > Stercorarius parasiticus. The sequence goes on from VWZL01004917.1 coordinate 153,690, forward strand.
CTGACTCAGCGCACATGCAGCATTACTCTCATGGCACGAAGGTGAACTGGAGCTTACCCATGTGAGAAACATGGCTTGACTGCAGCCGTGACTGCAGCCATGGGGATTTCCATTTCCCAGGGAGGGAAGAGAGGTTCATGCTCACCTTAACCTAGGAGGACACGTGGTGGTGGGATCTACAAAACCGTTTAGCATGCGACAGTCTAACCACAAACCAGAAGGAATTGCTGGTCTCGTAGTTGCTCGTACAGAAGCAGGGCAATACCACACGCTTGTAAAAGTCATGCATGCTGTGTAAAGCTGAAGTTCAGCCAAACTCCCAGAGCAACACACAAATACTCTGTAAGGTAAGTTTACCTAAACTGAAATGTAAGCGGAACCAAAGAAACAGCAGGCAGCAGACAGGTGTTCAATGTTCTGGGCAAGACACTTGACAGACCCAAACCTCCTCTGAGTATAGGGAAGAACTCATGAACTCAGTAAGTACCAGAATTCGATTTAACCAAGCATTTTAAATGGAACCATGTTCCCAGCTCCTTTTCTGGGAAACACGTGGCATCCTGCCCCGGGTGGCAGACACGGCCCCGGGCAGCAGCAGCAGACCTGCCTAGCAGCCAAGGCCACCACTCCCAGCACTGGCTGCCACCAGCACTTCCCTAGTTACACCTTTAACATTTCCCTAGTTAAAAAAAAAACAAAACAAACCACCAACTTTAATTCAGCCGAAATGGGCAGACAAAACAGTATCTCAATGAAGCTCTGAGCAACTCTTAAAATAGAAACTTCCTACTTCTCATTCCCCAGGTGCCAATTTACTCCTATGTCTTTTTTTTTTTTTTTTTTT
>VWZL01004917.1:154543-168947 GCA_013396915.1 Stercorarius parasiticus
TATCTCTTTGTTCGCTACCTTTTTGACATTGCTGCAAAAGCCTGGCTTGGCCAGCCAGGACAGATACAATCTTGTAATATTTCTGTAGTCTGAGCGGAAGGCAAAAGAGAAGCTTCAAAAGTGGCTATTAGGTTGCATTCATGGGCCACAATGGTCTTATGCTGGCAGTCAAAATAGATGCATTTCAGATGATGCTTTTCTTCTCTCTCCTTATCAAATCTTTTATGTGGGTTTGTGTTGTTTAAAAGCACAGAACGTTTAGAAGTTTAAAAAGTAAGCGTGAAATCAAATACAAGCAGTAACATTCAAAGTAACCTGTGAAAACTAATTTCCTTAACTTTCATATGGTTCCATTACTGGTGAATAATAAGAGACATTCACTTGTTTCCAACAGGAAACACACGTCGCAGTCTCCTGTAATTTTTAGTCTATTTTTAAACGACTTTAAATGTGTTAGGAGCTGCTAACTTCCCATTTTTGCGACTAATTTGGTCTAAACTGACATGGGAAGCACTAAATATTCCTTAATAACACATTATTTTGAACGGCAGAGGAGCAGTAACAGAACCTAAAGTACATAGCAACATTCGGTGTCATTAGTAAGTGAATGCGCTCTGGAGATTGCCCATTGTTATGGGTGTAATGTTATGCTGCTGGAAATTGCTGTTTGCTTCAGCTGAATCAGACGTCTGCAAATCGACAAACACTTACTGCAGACAATTTACGAAGCAGATTTCCATTTACCAAAGAACTGTAAAAAAATGTAATCACGTTACATTTTGAGATGTGGATTAAATGTCTTGATAAAGACAGTGAATGGCTTTGATTGTTCATACACCTGGAGCCTCTGGCTCTTTCAGACTACTGCGCTCAGCGCATGGTACTGAGACTCGGCTGGGCTTCTGTGAAGCCTTAGATGAAGTATTGTTTTCATTCTGATACATATTCCTAAGCACAATTAACATTATATTTATGTTTAACATTATGCTTTAAAATTATAATTTTAAAATTATGTTGCATGTACCAAGACAGTGCATTTACTGGATCTCATACATAAAAAGAGTAGTAAGATGCAAACTGTTACCAACGGCACTTATTTCTAAAGGTACTTAAGTTATTATATGGGAAGTAATAAATTTTCTCTTTTTCTCCAGAAAGTTTTTATGCCTTTTTACAAACATGACATAAAGTATTAATATTGTTTAGCTGCTTGTGGCTTACCAACACAAAATTTAAGAGTTCGGCCTTGCTCTCCTTGAAGGGAAAACCTTACCTAAAGAGTGAACGCTTCCCATCCACACAGGCTAGCTTTCCCCTGCGATACTCCATTGCTCTGCACATGAGTGTGACATTTTCAGTGAAATGTCTGTCCCCTTGAAGACGTGAAGGCATGAGCCAGAGACGGGATGGAGCCTGTGGCTCTCGCAGGCGTTTTCCCACGGGCTTTGGTGGGAAGGCAGGGGCCAGGGCACTGGACTTCCCCTGCCCCAAGCCCTGCCTGCCCTGCTCTGCATTTCAAGCAAACAGTTCTGCTTCGAGCAGAACTTCCCAGCTACCAGAACACCCAGAAAAACAACATTCAGAAACACCGAAGAAAAAGCAGCAGCAGCCGCCAGCGGGTTTAGATTCCGACCGTCAGCACTCAGATGGGCTCTGAAAACACAACACGCTCCGGCTCGCTGCTAAACTCAGTTTAAGCGCTGTTCAGAAACACCTCCTTGAAGCCTGCTTTTCTTCCTAACACCATTCCCCGACTCTCTCACCATGAAAATGCAGAAAAAATCATTCTGAATAGCATTTGTAGCAAGCACTTAGTATCCGTGAAAAAATTCCTTTTACTAAAGCATAAACTGAGGACTCTGCCTCCTAAAAAAAAAGCCCCAGGGAAACAAAAAAACCAACCAGACCAAAAAAAATTGTCAGTCCCTCCCTGAGGAAAGCTTCCCAGGAAAAAGCATAGGCTTGGCTTGTCATTTCTTTAACACAATGGGTAAAAACATCTCTGATTGCAACTGATAGGTTGAATTGAACATTTCCTACTGTTATTTATTTTGGAAGCACAACGGAACAGCTCCAACTACTGCTTATACCAGCCCTTTGAGTACTTTTCAAATAGTATTGAATTTAATTTTAGCAATGACTTAATTTCATAGAATCACAGAATTGTCCAGGTTGGAAAGGACCATCAAGTCCAACCATCAACCCAACACTGCCAAAACCACCACTAACTCATGTCCCTCAGCACCACGTCTGCCCGGCTTTTAAATCCCTCCAGGGATGGCGACTCCACCACTGCCCTGGGCAGCCTCTTCCAATGTTTGATAACCCTTTCCGTGAAGAAATGTTTCCTAATATCCATCCTAAATCTCCCCTGGCACAACTTGAGGCCGTTTCCTCTTGTCCCATCGCCTGTTCCTTGGGAGAAGAGACCGACCCCCCCTGGCTACCCCCTCCTTTCAGGGAGCTGTAGAGAGCGAGAAGGTCTCCCCTCAGCCTCCTTTTCTCCAGGCTGAACACCCCCAGCTCCCTCAGTCGCTCCTCACAAGACTTGTGCTCCAGACCCCTCACCAGCTCCGTTGCCCTTCTCTGGGCACCCTCCAGCACCTCAGTGTCTTTCCTGTGGCGAGGGGCCCAAAACTGGACACAGCACTCCAGGTGGGGCCTCACCAGTGCTGAGCACAGGGGGACAATCACTTCCCTTGTCCTACTCACCACGCTGTTCCTGACACAGGCCAGGATGCTGTTGGCCTTCTTGGCCACCTGGGCACACTGCTGGCTCATATTCAGCCAGCTGTTGACCAGCACGCCCAGGGCCTTTTCCGTCAGCAGCTCTCCAGCCACTCTGCCCCAAGCCTGCAGTGTGTGTGACCCAAGTGCAGGACCCGGCACTTGGCCTTGTTGAACCTCGCACCATTGGCCTCAGCCCATCGATCCAGCATGTCCAGACCCCTCTGTAGAGCCTTCCTACCCCCCAGCAGATCAACGCTCCCGCCCAAAATTTCAGAAATTTCAAAATTTTTTTAAAAATGGAAAAATCTAGCAGTGTTATAAAAAGTGATATAAATTATATATGAGACTGAAGTAGTTGGAGAGACAGTGAACAGCCTGGCAGTCACTCTGCAGATAAGCTATACACACAGTGTGACAGCTTTGTTCCTCTCCTCAGGCTGCTTGTTCTGCCCCAATCCCCCTCCTGCCCACTGCCCAGCTCCGAGCCGTGCCCGTGGTGGCCCCTGGACAGGCGGCGAGAGCATCTCCCCCCAAGGACCACTCCAGGGCCTCCCAGCGAGGCACACACAGTTGCCATCTCCTAGCACTCAGGCCGTCCTCAGCTGCTGTGGGCAGCTGGTGAGAGTTAAGAGCAGCCCCAGTTTGTGAGCGGGACCGGAGCACTCTGCCAGTAACGCACGGGTGTAGGACTGAGCTTTACATCGCTTCCTCAAAGCCACACTGCACGTTTGAACTCATGGGTTGCCTGGACGGCTACCATAACCCCTCTGTGGGCACCGATTTTCTTGCCTACTGCCCACAGGATACAGTTTGCAAACATCAAAAGTGAATCTGAAACACAAACACCTACTTTGTATTAATATCCATGGTATCCAACAAGGACAATGGACCGCATTCAGATGGAAAATAAAAAGAATAAAATCACTGCACATCAAGCTGTGAACCAGCTCACAAATTTCTTCTCAGTTACAGTGAGCAGTGAGCACGCAGGATGAAAACACAGCTAATCAAACCCAAACCTCCCAGTTACACCAGAAGTAAAATCAGGTAACTTTTGCTGAGAAAAAAACAAAACACAAAATGAAACCCAAAAAAACTCCAGAAGAGTGAGCAAATGACATTGCCCGCGTTTCTGATAGCAGCATTCCAGAAACTGCAACTTGTTCCCAGATTTGTTGATTCAAATAGCACATATAACGAGAGCTAAATATTCTGACACAGAAAATTCACAGCGGATTGTCACCTATCTGCTATGCCGTACCACTGCCAAGCTGCACCGGAGCACAGTATGTTCAAGACACACGTTCTGCCATAAAGAAATAATTTTCTTTAAGACACCAAACAACAGAGGAAGACTCCAGCAATTGCAAGTTCGCTGGAGACCCAGCAGCAGTGCTGCAAAGGTCACTGGCGCACACTTGCTGCCCAGCGCCGGGCAGGAGGGGAGCGCAGGGGATGGCTGAATTCGGATGCAGAGGTGGCTGAAGGGCTCAGGCAGCCCTCGAGACGGGAAATCCATCCAACACAGACCACAGCACAGCTACCGGACCCTCCCACTCCTCCTCTCACTCTGTCTCCCAGAACAACTTTCACTCCCTCTTCTACAGATAAGCTATTCATTTTCTTCATTATGCCACATATCACATGTAAAATATTAATGTATTAATTAATGTGCATGCATGAGAGAGTTAAACCAAACCCAGCCAGAGAGAGGTTAACTGAGTTGACAAAAACACGTGAGGAAAGGAGGAGCAAAGCCAGTAATGAAACCTTGCAGTCCATCTCTGTCCTCTGTAATAATCTCTGTTTAACCACTATGTCTAAAAATATAAATGTCAACTATTTAACACAGAGTTCTGACTGTAAGAATTTACACAGCAACTTTAAATCCAGAGTATCTTTATGCTCTGCAATTCTACAGAACACACAGAGACAGTCCGAAGACGACACAGGCAAAGAAGCTACAGGTGCTGTGGAAGGAATGGTCACTTTTCGATGAATACAGGGATGTCGTTAGTGATCTCGGATTGCCTGAAGATGTGGGAGTAAAACTGCAGGGGACTATGAATAATACTGCAGGGTGAGATGCAACTGTGGATGCAAAAACTACTATTTCTGATACTGTTTATAAAGCGTAAACTGGGAGATAAAGTCAGGGCAGAGGGCACGGTACGTCAGGACACACACTGCTGAATGAATAACCAAGACTCTAAAGAAGTTAAATACATTATTTCACATAATTCTTTGAAAACCTAGAGGATTGCTTACACAGGACTCTTCTAAAATAAACCAGTACTTCAGAGACATTTCACCTTCACCATTCCAGCTTGCCTTTTGCAAGGCAGGGGAAGGATTATTCTCCTATAGCGTATTTCATACCCTGCTGTATTTTGAAGTTTCATCATATAGTTTTACCCTCTCTTAAGCACAACAACCCAGACTGAGTTTAGAACATGAAGCCTTGTAGCAGTAACAGTACAGACTGTTTCCCAACTACCACAGTATTTTACACCTGAAAACCACTGACAGTTGGGTATGGCCTTAAGAGTCATGATACCTGCTCAGCCTGACCACGCTCTCCTGCAGAACTGCTCATGCGCTGTTCCCACAGCCGACAACCCCTGACAGCTCTTGGGTTGTAGCTCTGCTGCAGTCACACCACGGTTGTGACTAAATCCAACACGATTTGTTGTTGAGTGGAAGAGACATGCAAAAATATTCACCGAAATATGGTAAAAAATCTGAAACTCTCTATACAGAACTAGAAAATTAAGCATATTTATTGGACTGTAGAAGAAACATTCTACTACCTTCTCAGCAGAATTCAAACGAACAACTCTCTCACAATTAAAGAAGGTGACTCTCTTAGGAGGAGGACATCAAAACGGTGATGGAAAAATATGACTGAGAAAGAAGGCTCTTTAACTCAACTAACAAAATAACAACACCTGGAAACTGAAAATAAGCAAACTTAGATAGGAAATACGCATGATATTTCCAATAATGAAAAAATAAATCATTCGTATGACTCTCTAGTGCATTTGTTGACTTTTCCTCAGGAGTATATGTGCTTTCACTTGGTTGATGTGTTTGTTCTGATCAAAAAAAGTTGGTTGATCATCTACGTAAAAGTTCAGAATACTGTCAAGCACCATTTTTGACATTAAATTTGACATTAAAAATTCATAGGTTCTTCTCAGAACAAGCCTGAGTGTTTCGAGATCTCCTCAAGCAGCTAAACTCACCCATTTTAGAACAAAAGTCCCGCATTCAGCTGTAAGAAAATGGCATCCCGTAGAATGATCATAGAAATCATGGAATGGTTTGGGTTGGAAGGAACCTTAAAGATCATCCAGTTCCACCCCCCTGTCCTGGCCAGGGACACCTCCCACCAGACCAGGTTGCTCCAAGCCCCGTCCAACCTGGCCTTGAACACCTCCAGGGATGGGGCAGCCACAGCTTCTCTGCGCAACCTGGGCCAGGGGNTCTTCAGTGTGTCGACTGTGCCACATGGCTTGGTGTCGTCAGCAAACTTGCTGAGGGTGCGCTCAATCCCACTGCCCATGTCACCAACAAAGATGTTAAACAGCACCGGTCCCAGTACTGACCCCTGAGGAACGCCACTCATCACTGGTCTCCAGTTTGTCACTGAGCCATTGACCACAACTGAGTGCAACCATCCAGCCAATTCCTTACCCACTGAATGGTTCATCTGTCAAATCCATGTCTCTCCAATTTAGAGACAAGGATGTCATGTGGGACAGTGTCATCTTTCTCAGATGTTCTCTAACACGCTCTACCATCTTTATGGCTCTCAAGAGTAAAGCTTAACTGAGAGGCCTTGTCTCTAGATCAGAAATTATTCAAGTCTTTAGAATGATTAATTCCTAGTCAGCATCTAAATGTAGAATACAAGCTTTAGTGTTTCATACACAACGGGCAGGAATGAGCAAGCAGAGACTGCTGCCGAGAGGTTGCCTACAGACTTCTTTTCTAGCTAGATTACGCGCAGCGGGAATAGCCTTAGGCTATTTGGTCATCCTCTGGGTCTTGCTACTTTTGATGGTACTTCAGAGACTTTGATTTCTGAAGTGACCGTGGAAAAAATACTCAATTAGTATTCATTCAGGTATCCAGCAGGATTCCTCACCACAACAGCATTCTTTAATTCCACAAGAAATACTTCTTGGATAGTTCGTAGTCTGTAAGGAGCTAGATGTTCAAGTGGTTCTGCTCCCAATTAATTCCAGCCAATGAACTGCACACGTTAGCTAAAAAAAATTAAAAGTACACTAGATACAGTCTAATTTTACATTCCTTAGCAACTGCTGCAATTGTATTTAAGGGTATTTAGTGATCTCGAATGAAGAGAAAGAAAATCACAAATGGATAACACGGTGATCCAGGAGACACTCTCCTTGTTTGAACAGGCCAAACAGCAATGGAAGTCTAAGCCCCTTCACTTCCCCCTCCTGCCTCAATCCAGAGACTTTGGTGAGATGTTCAATAGAAGGGATTAAATACTGCTTATATTCTGGCTATGGGGATTGTATTCCTGAATAATCATCACTGGCTGTTTCATGTGCTCCCACGTTATTCTGCGTTCATCCAAAAACATAATGAAAACCATTTGCAGCCTTTGTGGGATCTGGCATCAGAGGGCAGGGGGCTGCGCAGTGCCCAGTGCGAGGCACGTACAATGAGATACTGTTCTGCACCGCAGCAGCAACAGTGCAGGTCCGAGCTGAAAGGGTAAATCACATCCACATGGCTCGCAGTTAATGAGTGCATTTTTATACACACCAACAATCACAAATGCATACTAGCATCGTCGTACTCCATGTGCAATTCCCACGAAAAGCAAAAATATCATCTCGTCACCCGGATCACTCTGCTGCCCACACAGAGTGCAGACATGGTGTCACTGTGCCAAAGGAGCACAGGAAGATTATTTTTTTAAATAACGGGTATGTTGTAACCAGGGCTTTTTAAAATCATTATAATTTAGCCATATCAAATCCAGCTTTTCCAGACCAATGAACGGCACAGATGACATAGGAACAGTGTTCCTGCCAATTTTCGCATTTCCATCACCTTCCATTGAGACGTTAACAGCAAAAAAAGGAGGTTTAACAAAGAATCACAACTAATGACTCCTAGCAGAAATATCTCACTTTTTTTTCCCCACTTGTTATATCCTTTCAGTCTGCCAGATGAAAACTTGAAGGAAAAATGCTCTCCCTGAGAGTAAATGTAGTGTATTTGTTGCTAATAGAGGAAAACACAATGAAATCCACAAGCAATGCAATAAAAACATAAAGGCAACTGTAACTCCAATTGCCCTTACATATCTCTAGATTATCAGATTAACAACTGCAAACACAAAATTTAAAAGTATTTTTGTTTTTACAATTCTGATTTTTTTTTCCCTGTCAAAGTATACTATTGCTTAGCTTTGTGCTCGCCTCAACTACTTGCTAAAACTAATGGATAAAATACTAAAAATTGCCGAACATCCCATTAGAGACCCACGCCAGGTAGCTGTGCAACTTTAAGCACATAAGCACTGCAGTGCAGCACTCGATGCTCGGGTCTGTAAGCACGTCACTAAGCCACGGCCTCATCCAAGAACCAGCACCCATCGTTTTTTGGGGATGTGCCTGCGAGGAAGCGAAGAGGGAACTCCTCCGTGGAGTCCTGACTAGGTATTCTTCACACCTTGGCAGCCTCTTCCACCAGCTCTACCAAAGGGCCAGGCGAGCTCAACAAGAAGGGGGTTGTGCTCTCCAAGATGGTGAGAAAACCATCCCTCAGCACCCTGGATGCACCCTGGGCTGGGATCCCAGCTCTGGAGAACAACCAGTTCCAGCAGAGCGAGTGTCACTGTCACCACACCACAGTCCCAGCGAGCATGGTCCCGGGGACACTACTGTCCCTCAGAGAGTGTTCTTCAGAAGGGGTTGAGCTTCTCAGCCATTACGTGGAGTGCGGGACAAACACCTCGGGAATGAGTTCACATGAGAGACTTCGTGAAATTTGCTAAAAATCCTTGTTATTGCCAACATATTCTGTGTGGAAGGTATTGAGATGTAACAAACCGCTAGGTAACATCCTAAAATAGATTGTGCATAATGCCCTAAAATAGACTGTGCGCAGGCTTACTGTTTTCAAATACAAATCTAGAAAGGAATTACTATTCCTATCGCTCAGCAAGTACATGAGTTTCTAATATACACTCACATTACGGTGTTCCCGGCCACAGATAAGATGCATAGAACAGTTTACTATGAAAAAATCCTGTTGATTTCAAGGAGCTAGCTCACCTCTATCACAAAAAAGCTTCTAGCGCTGCTACAGTGCACCTTTATATGATACTTTCAATGTCACAAAACACATTTAATAAAATGTTTTCAGGAACTGTAAAATATTTTAGATATTCAAATTTCTAACAAACAGGAAAATAAGTCATTACAACTAGAAAGTTACTGCCATTTAGCTGATGGGAGTTTTGTTCATCAGAATAATACTGTAATAAAAGCATAACACTAGTAGTGGGGTATTTGCTGTGACCCAGCATTCTAATGTATTTTTGAAGTGTAATAAAATTTTGCTTATAAAGCTGTGAGCAAAAAAGATCATTTGCGTTTGGCAGTGAAAGGACGTTGTGTTCACGCCGGACAAAAGGCTGGTGGGCTCAGCAGAGCACTCAGGCACCGAGCATGCCTCGGCACGGCCTCAGCACAGTGCGAAAGAGTAACCTAAATTCACGAGGGTACAGCAAAGCTGACTTTAAACTCTGGGCGGTGGCACCAAGGATTTACTGGGAGTCCTTGTGCAGTCCTACAAACTGTCCCACGGCTGAAGGCCACGCTTGCATTGTCACAGGCTGCCACACCAGAGACAGCCATCCAGACTAGAAAAACACCCTTCGTTTTCTGCGTAGATGTATCTTAAAATGTGTATCGATCAGGAAGAAGAAAATATATTAAAGTAATATTAAAGACGATGGGTTTTAGAAAGCCTTATAGCGATTCTAGAACACTTTTTCTCTTCACCAGTTTCTCCCCATCCGTAGTTACGCTGCTTTGATCATTTTTTTAAACGCATTTCCTTCATTACAGGGCTATTCAGCAATAAGAAAAAGCACCAGGTAACCAAGAGCCTGGTTGAGTGCAGAACTGATTTTTTGTTGCCTGAAAAATGACGTTGCTTTAACTTTTCTGATTAAAAGCCAGCACCTGCTAAGGGTGCAGTCCCACTGCTACTGAACTTAACAGGCACCCGGGTGTTTGCAGGACTGCTTACCAAACACAGCCCAGCCACGGGTGCTGAAGGGCACTTGTTAATTCATACTCCTTTTCAAATTCTTCTTTTTTAATTAAACATGAATTGTGCTTGTTATCCATAACATTTTATCTTTTCAGAGCTAAAATGTGGATCGTTTCAGGGGCAGCTAATCATTTCACACAATAGTACAAGGCAAAAAAAAACCAACCCAGCATCAGCACCGGGACAAGTGTGCCACGGGTTTCTACTTCGATGCAGCCCTGGACATTAAAAAAGAATTCTTAAAAAGGTGTAAAACGGATTTGAAATTAAAAAAGCTTAAGTTCTCTGAACAGTTTTCAACTTCCAGAATAAATAACACTACGCTACTGAAAGAAGATTAAAATGACAGCAATTTCAACCTGAAGACAAGAAGGATTTTATTAGTTTTTATCTGAATTTCAAAACTTCTTCGTATTCCACACTAACAATTCCTATTTTTAAAAAAGTAGGTGTTTTGGTTTGTTTGTGTTGTCTTCCTTCTAAGGCAAACAATTCCCACTGAAGTCTCCATGTTGACACTTTATCCAGAATAATTAGTATATTTTATGGGCTCTACAAAATAATTTCTAAACAATTTCGTTTCCTACTTTTGTTGGAACAGAGCATCCATACGGGAAAGCATTCCGGTATAGACATTAGCATGGCTCATTCACGATAGCTGCTCTTGTCAATCTGACAGTATAACTGAAGCTGTAATGTTAACTAACTCCTCAGGAAAACTGGAAATAATCTTAAATATTTAGTTATTGGAAAAACTTACATACCTCGTTCCTGTCTGAACTAAAGGAAATCATTCTGTGCACAGTACAATTAACCTCGGTCACTCGCTCTGCTGTGATAATACTAAGGCAAACAGCACTGTATTTTTAGGATTATCCTCATCTTAAAATTTTACCCAAATTTCCAAATTTGGCCACAGCCAGTGATAAGCCTATGTAGAAGAGAGGAACTAGACACTGCCATGCAAAACTAGACCTATTTTTAAAAGGGACAATGGTGAACGCTCCAGTAGGTGAATAAACCCCATACACAGGCGTTTCAGTTTTGCAATATAACAGAAAAGTGCTTTTCCTACCCTGGACGGAGTTTGCTCTGTGCATCGAGGCTCCTTGATTAACACCCATCATAATTTTCTGCTGCTACGGTAACTGCATGAACTACTTTTAGATAACTAAACCTTTTGTAATTTTACTAAGTTATTTGCTCCAGCTATGCCTGGGGCAATAAGTTTCAAATTTTAAATATAGATGGGGTAGAAAAATAAATACAAAAATACTTGTTATTTTATTTAGCAAGCGATTGTATGATCCCATCCTACACCACCAGGCGCACGTTATGAGAACTGATAACAAAACATCCACTGCAGAGGAAATAAATAATTTACCTTCCTTCACCTACAGCTGTAATAAATAACCCAGTATGGATTTCTAGTTGAACAAACTTGTACAAAAGGACTTGCTTTGCCTTGAATATTAGGTTCTAGAACACTCCCATATAGATGAGATACTTAGAGACTTCTTGTTAAATATGACTTCTTCTAACCCTCAGTGGTTTCCAGTCACAACCTCTCAGCTGCAGCAAAGGCGCTGAGGAACAGAGGGTGTCCCTGAGAGAGGCAGCTCCTAAACCACACATGACGTCAAAGACCATGACCAACACCATCCCCCAGGAGCAGAGGAGAAGGCAGGGCCCTTCACACAGCACAGGTGTAACGTGATTTGGCCAAACGGCTCCACCAAGCCAGTGAACCACCTTGTCCCCCATTATTTAAAGCAAGCCTGCACAGTCCATGGCACAGAGATCACCTCCTTCAGCACTGCCTGCACAAAGCCACTCATCGGGCCAGGCCTCCAGATGAGGTAGCAGAGTGACTACCTGATTCTCACCTTCTTCATCCATCAGCACACAATGCAACTCTCTCCTCCTCCTCACCTTCCCCGAGTCCAAAGAGCCATCTCCTGTACCAACAGGCTTTACAGCTGCGGGGCACCGACAACTGCAGCTATTGCTCCTGCCTGCAGCCCCACTGCTGGGTCACACACCGAACAACGCCAGGATGCCTCAACAGCAGGAGACCCAAGAGGTGAGGACAAAACACAGATGTACTATGACGGAGCAACAGAGGCGCCAGGAAAGCACGGAGAACCGAGTCTGGCTTTTTACAGCAAAGCAAAGGGCTAGAAGCAGTTGAGGTGTTTGAGATTTCATTAGACCAAACATCCACACCAAAGAACGTACAGTCTCCACAAATGGAGAAGTCAAACAACCCTACTGTCTGCTTTAGGGTTATTTTTCTTTTGCCTCTAAGATCATCCCCTCCAGGCAGAGCTTGAAGCTGCTTGTTTCAAGCTGCTCAGGAAAACATGGAAATGACTGAAATTTAATTTAATGAGAAGTCACAATCAGTATTCTGTGAACATAATGCTGGCTCCATAGCTCAACATACTTCATAACAGTGTCCAAGGGTCTCTGATGATGGGTAACATAGGGAGTCGTAACAGAGGGCCTCAGAAAGCTTTCAGAAAGAAAGGAACAGAGCTAACGACGATAAATTCTTTACTCTTTCTTCCTATTAAATATTAAAAAAGTTTAACATGCGTTTTGATATTTTTATCATGTGAATTTACCATCGAAACCACAGAAGTCGCCGCAGAGATGTTACCCAACCTCAGATGCAAGGGAGACTGACTGTGATGTGAATAAAACCATAAAAAACATTTCTTTAAATATTTGGAAACTACTGCCAGAAAGGAAGCACGAAAACACCTGATCTGCTTCCACAAAACCAAAATAGAAATGACACTTTTTTTTCTGAAATGCACACTGTATGTCATGTTATAAAGAGACATAAGTATGATTAAACAATTAAAAAACTGGGCAAGCCTCCTCAGCAGTGTGCAGCTTTGCACACTTGCTTATTTTTGGTTGCAGTACAATTTCTACATGAATGTGAACACTACTAGTGCTTTGCATGTCTAGGAGACGGGACAACTTTATACAACTGAAACATGATTTTTATTTTTCATTGTGGAACATTTATTTGCTCATAGAAAAGCAAGCAGGGACATACATAAGCTGTTTTCTACTAAATCACTCAACATACTTCTCCAAAACAACTATCTTAGGTTTCGATGTGGTGAGAAGTCTCTTCCTCCTCAGTTTTCTTTACTTTAAAATCCACCTCTGGATGCTACCGTGAGCTAAGCAAAAAAGGTACGGCACCCCTGCGACAGAGATACAATTCAATTCCGTCCCTTTATACCACAAAATGAAATACCTTTCTGTGTGCATGCATGAGATATTGCCCCCAAGCTGTCCACAAAACCATCATTTTCTTGATCGGATACACCTAATCTCTCTTCATCAGTTTTAATCAAAATTCATCACCATATGTAGTCAGCTTAATTCCTTCTGCTGTTTCGCTTTTCACAAATCCACTCTATTGGCACTTTGCATGAAAATCTTAATTTTTTCATGTTCTTAAGGCTTCCAAGTTTCAAGGGCCCAACACTTGAAGCCTCTTTCCAGCCTCTAAATCAGCCTCACCTTGTCATTTGTGCCTAAGTGAGCAGCCACTAAGCCCCGAGTCCAGAACCACATGTGTACAGCACCCCACCGCCAACACTGGCACTAGAAATAGTATTTTTGCTTCATGTTTCTATGCAGCTTTTTAAATCAGTAGCAGAACATCATCCCTAACGTCACAGTGAAGTTTCTTTCACAGGGTTTTTTGTGGGCAGGGGTAGATTTGGGGAAGATGTGCGGCTGACCAGGGCCTGGTCGGGCACCTGTGAAGCGCAGGGGCAGCAGGCAGTGCCTCTTGCCTTCACCTCCTCCACCTGCTCTCGTGATGCAATTATTGGAGATGGTTAAAAGGAAAGAGTTACAGTTTAACCTTACTGAATGCCTGTCAGAAAAAGCGCTCATCCAGGTGATTTACCAGATTTTAATTTCACTTTTTACACTTTTATCACTGATGGGAGAATCGCTGCAAAGCCGGTTAACGCTCCATCACCCTCCTCCCCGACACCGGACGCAAGGGAAGCCTGCCGGCACGGCTGTCCTCCCCTTCCACCGGCCCCTCCGCCGCCGGGACCCCCGGTATCGTCCCTCACGGCCATCTGAGTGTCCTCCACGGGCGGAACATGACCGCTGGGCTGCTCTGTGGGCCTGCCCCGGCTGACAGCCCCCAGAGACCCCCACAGAAACCCCTCAAGAGACTCCCGCTCCCCCGCTGGGGATGCGGCCCCTTCCCCGCCGCAGCCCCCCGGGACCCGCAGGACGCCGCTGAAGCGACTTCCCGGGTAATTCTGTGAATTTTAATATTCTCGGCTCTCCAGCCACC